>JAABOM020021765.1:0-18334 GCA_011800125.2 Solanum clarkiae
ATGATCCCCTCGCACCCCCCCCCCCAAACCCCCAAAAAAGAAAAAATTTGATCAACTTCCAAGCATCCTAGCCAGAAAAAATGAGTGAGGATCATTCTCATCTGCCAGGACAAGCCAACTTCGTACCCTGTGAAAGCGGGAGGAATACCACAAAGAGAAAATAGGCATGTGATCAGTGAGACAACGAGCAATTCTTCATGAGTCAGTGCAAATAAATTTGTAGAACTACACCCAAGCAGAGCCTGAAAATTGCTTCGTCTGTAGCGCGCGTGTATGAAGTTGGAAGTGAACATTACCGACGAAGAACTCCCCAGGGACGTTCTGAGGACGTCGAGCTTTCAAGGAAGCTGTGATTATGCTCCGCGATGGAAAAGCTTTAATCCGTTTTGGAAACGAGGTTTGCAAGTTGCCGTTATAGTGGAAGCTCCGGCGAATACAAAAGCTAGTCGATGCCGTTGCAGCAGCCATGCTTCACTAATAAAGTAGTACTCTAGTTGTTAGTGAAGTATGTTGAAGTTGGTGGGGGCAAAAAAAAAGAATAAGAATGAAGAAGCTACGAAATGGATGTCTCTAGGAAAGCAAGCTCAACACGGCTCAATCGGGTCGGTTTGTCTTGTATCCTCGTTTTCAATACACGATAAGATTAAGCTAGTACGACGCTTACGTTTTTCTTTCCTGCAACTAGAATCAATCAGGAATGCTTGGCGGAACATATTTAGAATATATATCTAATAGTGTATTATTAATCTACTAGATGTCCGCGCCAGCATCAGTGCAAGCCCAATATTTGCTATTTGATATATTACTATGGTTAATTATGCAAATTTATGATAATTTTTATGCATTTTTTAATTAAATAATATATGTTATTTTTTTCTCCTCTTTTATAATTAATTTTTATTTTTTAAAAAAAATCAATAGATTTTACGTAGTTTCCTAATGAAATAATACATATTATTTCCTTTTTGTTCCTTTTTATGTAACTTCGATAGATTAATTTCAATAATCAATTAATTTTTATATTTAAAAATTTTGAAGTTGTCAAATATCATGATTTCGAGTACTGCTTATCTAGATTCATGGTAATTTTTATTGTAGTTTCAGACAAATAACATGATTTATAGTATATTTTTTATACTTGATAATTTTTACGCAACTTCTTAATTAAGCCGATAGATTAATTTCAATAATAAAAAATTTTAAAATCAGGAAGTTGAAGCAGGCACGTTAATGGACAATTGTTTTCTTAAGCAAGCAGCTGAAACAGGCATGTCGTCCGCCAACTGCATGCTTCAGTTGCTTTGTATTTTTTAAAATCAATAGATTTATGGCAATTTTTACGTAGTTCCTAATTAAATACTACATGCTATTTTCTTTTTGTTCCCTTTTATGTGATGTTGATAGATTAATTTCAATAATCAATTAAATTTTATATTTAAAAATTTTAAAGTTGTCAAATATCATGATTTAGAATATTTTTTATACTTATCTAGATTCATGGTAATTTATATCGTAGCTTCAGGCAAATAACATGATTTATAGTATATTTTTTATACTTGATAATTTTTACATAGCTTCTTAATTAAGCCAATAGATTAATTTCAATAATTAAAAAAAATTAAAATCAGATAGTTGAGCAAATACGTCAATGAACAGCTACCTGCTTAAGCAAACGGCTGAAGTAGGCATGTCGTTTATTAGTTATCTGCTTCAACTGTTTTGCTAGTCTCTTATATATAAGAGACTTTTATCTATGCTATATTAAAAATATGAAGGCCTTAAAAATATTATTTGAATTTTTTGTCCTTCATTAAAGTACACAAAATCGTCTTTCACTATTTTTCTTAATTTATCATTGTATGTTTTAGTTTCAAGATTTATTTTTGTATTAAATTTTTTTTACATTGAAAATTCACTCTTAATTTGGGATTGTTATATGTAATGAAGGACAAAGAATATTATTACTTTAACACTTAAGATTTTGAAATTAATTATAATTTTGATTATCAAATATTTTGTTAATAAAAGTATGTAATACAACAAATTTAAAAAGAAAAAAAATAATTAAAATTATGTTGAAACATTAAATTACTCCTTTAGTCTTTTTTAAAATTAAATTTTAATCAATTAATTAGTTAATTCCTAACTATTCAACTCCTTATTACTTTATGTATTCATAAATTATTGACATATCTCTATATTATAAGTAATTGAATTGATTTTCTCATCTTTATCCGCTCATAATAGGGTAAATTATTGCATCAAATTAATAGTATTTATTTAATTTTGTTTATATGAATATAGTATTTATTTTTATGTCAAGTACCATTTATATAAAAGTTTTAGATTGACACGACGTATACGTGCAAAGCACTAGACTAGTACTATATTAAAAGCATAAACGTCTTTAAAAATATTTTCTGAACTTTTTGTCTTTCATTAAATGTCGCAGCCCAAAAATGGATGTGATGACACTTGTTCAATCCCACCAAAACAAATCAGAAACAAAAATAATGTATGAAAGTACTAAATAAAGAAGGTAATTAAAAATAGAAATCTTCAAAAGCTTAAGTAACACCCATGGATCAATTGTCACATGTACAAGCCACTAGCAATACAGAAAATAAAAAAAAAGTCCAAGTCTGAACCGTCTTTCTTCTCTAATAGAACAAAGCATAAAAAGAAAGACACTATTCACTGTGTGAATGCTGTAACAGTAGTTGAATTAGGTCCTCAATAACAACATAAATACCAAAAGTGTAGGAAAAATCATCATGATGAACCCCATGTTAGTTTCTTCAAATAGATTCACTGTTGGAAAGCTCTAATTGCCAAAATTCTCTTTCGTCTTGCTCAAAATAACCCCCTTCCTAGAGTCCACAAGTAAATCACCATCATTTATCTGATTCTTATCAATTTGGCCTTTCTCTGCTCACGATGCCTAACTTGATTGCACACATAGCTGGAAACATACTAAACTCATCAAAACATAGCATCTTCTCCGTAATCTGAAAACTAAAACCAGAAATTCAATGCCTATGACCTTATCGATCCTTTTCTCATGCCTCCCAATTCATTATTAGCACCTAAGTTTCTTGGGAATTTCATCGTCACTATTCACAACCTTAAGTTATGACTTCCTTTTTTACCAAATAAAGCATTGCCATCTGTTCCAAGCAAAAATCTAAGCATCCCATATTGGAAACTAATCATACTCGAGGCTAATGACACAAATTTCAAATATGTTGGTGCTTATTCCACGATCTGTAATTATTCCATTAGAAATCAACCTCAACCACATGTAACCCTTCGAGGGGAAACTTGTAATACCCCACAAGTCATATGATCGGATAAAGGCTAGAAATTTTGTTTCTAGGAAATTTTTTTGCAAGTATTCGGATTTCGTCAGGATGTAACAAGGTTGGACATGATTTTTCCAAGGATTTTGACAAGGGCACCTTCCGAGGATTCCTTCACAAGTCGTGGAAGGCACCATTTGCCATGAAAGGTCTTGTAGAGTCTGACTCGGGACAAAAAGGGGACTTGTCCAAATTGAGGGTGCACACCACGAGCCACTTCACGATCCATGGTGCACACCACACTATGTTGATGTCACTCAAGTTACATGTCCTTTTTAGAGCATAAAGCGGTCGCTATTAAGAAATGGAACCTAACAAAGTTTAGGATCGAACCCACAGGGAATACGTAGACTTAAGAGAGTTCACTGATTGCAATTCAACTGGTTAACCAATTTACTTCCCGGGGGGAGGGGGGCTTTGCAATAATCAATAAGAAATATAACTAAACTAATTATTACAAGAGAGAAGTCAATATGGAGAGAAACTAGGGTATTATATTCCCCATGATTCCCCAGCTTAGTATCATCGAATAACCTAATTATTTTCAGTATATAGCATGCAAGACAGTAAGTTATGTTCACCAAGCCCTTTGGTCAAAGGTGAGAGGTGAATTTTACTATGCAACTTGGCCCATCTCCATAGTGTGAATTACTATCCTTTACCTATTAGTCCCAGTACAACCTCCCCTTGACCCAGTTTGATCGATTAGATGAGAGCACATCAATCGAATTCTGTTAATTAATCTTTTTTTCTATTCATTACTACCTTGGTCTAGTCAATAATACTAGGTGGGTTCTAATGTTGGTCATCACTAGAAAACATGCAAAATGAAGAGAGACAATTAATACATGCATATACACCTTCTAAGAATCATGAATTATCCAATTTTACTTTGTTAGTTCTTCGTGGTTCTCACAACTCTAGTTGTGGATTTAGCTACTCATCTTTTGTGTAGATGCAAGAATTATGGATTTTGAAAATATTATTGAACACTTATACAATAGAATTAAGAACAAGCAAATCCAACTTAATAAGAATCACAAGCTTAAAGATGAATTGAAACACAAGTGTTCTCAAAGACTCTCCAATATGATCTCATAATTTTCTCTCTCTAATTATTCAATCCTCTGAGTACTATGTGAAAACTTCTGAAAAATAACCTAAAAAAACTTTTTATAATAAGTAAAATACAAGTCCTGAATAACATAGGAGAACTGGTCGGCACAACATACGCAAGGGGTTTACGGGTCGTATTGCATTCCACGTCTCGTAAACGAGGTCTCACACTCAGCTGCTGAAAATTTAGACTTCAACTCTACTACACCCCTCTACGACTCGTAAAGTGGTTTACAACCTGAAAAGAGGATTTCGTCTGATGAACTTCAGAAAGTCCTAATCTCTCATCCTTAGGGTACAAACCATCTTCTATGACTCGTAAAACCTTCTACGGCTCGTCTGCATGTTCAAGAATAAACTTTAGAAATAGACCCTCACTGGAATTGTTCACGGAACCTCCCTATAGCCTGTAGAATTATCTACGGCCTGTAGAATTATCTACGACCTGTATTGGGTCTTGTATAGCAGCAAAAATCCATAACTTTTGCACTTTTTTCCAAAATCAAGGCCAACCTGTAATCCTGCAAATATAAACACAAAAATACATAAAACCAACTAACATCATATTGAGAACATACAAAATTCCAAGTTTTAAGCATTAAAAGTATTGTATTTTGGCAGCACATCAACATCTTCAACTTAAATTTGTTGCTTGTCCTCAATCGACAGACTCAATCTATATAGATAATGCAGTAACACACAAATCTCAACCCAATGGCATACATCACATATATCTCAAACTCAGTTACCCACACCAACTTTTCAAAACAGGATCAGATAGCTATCTAACAAACCAATATAAACTGGTGCATGTGACAACACAACTATGAAAAGCAAGGTATTATCTATAATCCACAATCACTGAACAAGTCTAGTGCTAACAATGCAATGCAAGTGCCCTCACAGAAAGAATTTCCCGATCTGACACTCAATGATATTTTCATGTTTAACCTTAGGACTATACAAAATCATTCACTCACAAAAGATATTCATGCATCATGTCTAATAACATAGGTTTGCCCCTATACTCATGATTAAGACCTTCAACTAACTAGACTAAGATCACTTTAGGACTTTCTAGGCTTGTAGCATAGGTTCATATGGCTTTGGTACAATATTATGGGAATATAGTGACTAAAGACCCTCCTTAACACTGTGTTTTCTCTACACTTTTGCGCTACTAACTCTGATATATTAACCTTATTCTCCCTTTTTCCTATTTCAAGCTTTTCTGGGTGCTTTCTTTTCATTTTCAGCTTTTTTCCTTGTTTTTACACTTCATTTTGCTTTTTAGCTAATAACTAAGGCACCACTCTTTTTTTTTTTGGCACCTTGCACATGATTTTTCCTTTTTTCCTTTATATCACTAATTCATCCCCTTATTTTCGTGTTTCACCCTTACATCAGCCACCCTCAACTTAGGCTTTTGGCATGTGTTGAGGTGCACAATATCCATCCTCAGAACTAGGGCCACTTTGGTAGCCACCCTCAACTTAGGTTTTTTGCCTCAGTTAGGGTGCACAATATTCAATGAAGGACCAGGGCCAATTTTAGGATTTACAACTAACAAGGCTAGGTTAATCAAGTGTTTTCAAAGAATAGGTACATGTTAGGCTCAAACGTTGGGAACAAGGAATATATCATAGTTTTGGTTGGTCATTTTAGGCTAAGTTGACTATTAACAACAATGGCCTAAGATCTTTTCCTAATCCAATTATTCTACAATCTAACTTAGAGTAGCAGGGCAAGTTCTAAATTAGCACAAAACACATGAATCTAGCAAATTAAGCTCACACTCACTTGGCAGTGCATACATTATCAACAAAAGACTATCAGATCATGCTTTTTATCTCAATTTATTTGCACTTGTCAGAACAACATTGTCACACACCTAACCATGCATAGTCACTATCTAACTACTAACTCAAATTTTTGGTGGGTATCATTTTTCAAACAAAATACAAAAATATGCTATATGCCACAAGTATTGGTACTATGTTACAAATGCTATCTAAAATATCTGAAACATGTCGATTTAACAAAAGTAAATATCCATGGGGAAAAAAAAGACATGCAAGGAAAACCCATGATAGAAAATTAGGGTAGTTATGGATCCATCCTACTCAAACTTAACTGAGGCCCATAACTGCCCACACCCCATCGAAAAAGATGCACATTGTCCCCAATGCACAAAATCAAAGCAAAATAAAACATATAAGGGTCAAAAAACATACCTGGGCGCCTAAGCACCAGTGTGTGGCTGAGTCTGGCCACCCTCCTCCTGCAGGGTAGTCTCCTCAGCAATGGTACTTTGTACTGAGGGGCCAACACACCTCACCAGCTCTACCTCTCAAGCTCGCCGTATCTTCGCCTCTCGTCTAGATGTCCTCAAGGCAAGCAAAAGCTCCTTATGTTTAGTCATCCCCGCCTAAAATTGTACAACATTGGGATCATCGTCCAGGCGAGGTCTCTTCCCGTGGGAAGACTGATAGGTTCCTCAGGAGGAAAAAGATCTACCACTAGCACCGGAAGCATAATCTCTGGTAGTGTAAACGGTGCTGCTAACACTGGTGTCATATCGGCCCGGAGTCGCTGGATCTCCATCTACAGGGCCGTCAAGTCTGATGGTCGGGCAGTGTGCAGGATCTACTGTACCTTCTGATGTGTTGTCAAAATACAACACATTTGGGACCCAAAACAAGGGATTTTATAAGTTCTTAATGCGAATTTTTATGGTTTTATGTGTTTTTATGTTGTTATTGCAGAAAAGATAGGTTGGCATGATTTAGGGAGAAAATTATAGATTTTGCTGAAGTGCAGGACATACGAGCCTTCCTACGAGTCGTAGCCTGAGCTACGAGTCATAGCCTGATCTTGTAGGAAGAAATAGTGAGTAAAAACTAAAAATCTACTAAGTGGAGGTCAGTCCTACGAGGCCACTCTACAAGTCATAGGTCTTACTATGACTCGTATAGGTGAGTTCATAGCAAGAAACAGAAAGCTAAAAGTTTCGACCAAGAACTAAAGGCCTAGACTACGAGAAGAGCATACGAGTCGTAGCCCAAGCAACGAGTTGTACCAGTGGGTCATAACAGTCAAGTCCAAAATTCAAAGTGGCTATTAAGAAATCCCGATTACGACTCGTAGTCACCCTACGAGTCGTAGTCACCCTACGAGTCGTACCTCTGCAACGTACCTACTGCCAGCTGTCTTTTCTGTTTAATTTCTAGGGTTAAATTGTAAATAGTATAAATACTTAATGATAGGGTTTAGACTAGGGGAGCTGAGACATTGAATATTGTAGAGAACACTTTGAATATTCTCCCTTGAATATTCTTAGGGTTTTTCTAGGGTTTAGTGTAGATTCTCATTTTTATTTTGAAGACCCACTTTTGGGGGATTGAAAAATGCACATTGTACTCATTCTCCATTAGTTCAAGCTTGTGGTTTGCAATTTGTGGTGTTTTTACTCCTTATTATTTTGGGTAAACTCTCAACTATGTCTTCTATTTGCAATGTTATTGATTTTGCCTTAGTCATGCGTAACTAAGCACCCACAACTTGGGGTTATGAGAACCATGAGTAGTTGACTTGAAATAACCTAGACTTAGTGCATTTCTTTGATTGGGGTTTTGCATGTATTGTTTATTTTCCTTCATTTTGATTGTTGTTTGGTGGTGGCCAATACCAAACCCCACGTACTATCATGATCTCTACTAAGGTAGTGACAAATAGGAAAATGGAAGTAAATGACATGATTCGATTGATGCGTTCTCATCTATTCAACCAAACCTGATCGAAGGGAGGTTGACTGAGACAATGGGTAACGGTTAGTTGGCGCACCATAGTTGCCGACCACACGCCATGGTGAAATTCGATCTTCACCTTCACAAGAGGACTAGAAGAAGCTAAGTTACCGTCCTGCATGTGAATTCCCAGTTAGAGTTATGTTGTCTAGGGTAATTAACGAATTATAGGGAACACAATTCTAAGTTGTCCCCAAATTTGAGTGTCTTCCCATATAGTTAGTATAGTGTTTCATTTTTAGTTTTTTTCTTAAATCACATCCTCCCCCCCCCCCCAATTTAGAGATTTTAGTAATCGATGCTTGAAATTATTAGTAGTGGATCTCCATAGTCAAGCCCCATATTCCCTGTAGATTTGACCCTAACATCTGGTTAGATTAATTGCTGATAACGACAACTTTCTTATTGGCGTATGAACATCATAAAAGATTATGGCATCGTTGCTGGGGAATACGGCTAGGTTCTTGACTTGATTTCACTATTAGTTAGTTCAAGTATTAATTTCTAGATTCTCTTGTATTTTACTTTTATTGTTGCTTTTATTATTTGATTTTAATTGCAGGGTGTATTAGGTTGTATACCCAACACCAGGATCCAAGGCAACCCTTAGCTCTGATCAATTTTGAGATCCATCGACTCTTTAGGAGAATGACCCAGGTGAATGAGGATATCTTTGTTGAGGAAGAACTGAATATGAATGATGGTATGGGAAGAGAAGAAAATCCACCCACAAGGGATGATAGGCCACAACTTAAGTATTTCAACGAAAACACTTATGGTTGGAATCAATATCACTTAAACCCTATGGTCATGGAGGTTACAGGTGCTATAGTGTTGCCTCCAATACCGGCAGACACTAAGATCTCGGTGTCAAGTGGATTACATCAAATTCTCTAAAATTGTGGGTTATTCATAAGGTTACCTTTAGAGGATACCCATAGTCATCTCCATAATATTGTCTTCGTCTGCAAAAGTGTCATGGAGACACAAAACGTTTCTCTTGATGCAGTTAGTTTCTGGGTGTTTCCATTGTTACTAATTGGTAATGTAGTTGTGTGGTTGTCTGAGCTTCCTTCGGGTACAATAACAAGCTGGGCAGAGCGTCGAAGAGTATTTCTAGAGAGATACTTCCCAAGATCAAAGAAGCTTAAGCTCAAAGATCAAATAAATAATTTTGAGCAATTATCGGGTGACTCTATTAGTACCATATGGGAGAGATTCACTAAATGCTTGAGGATGGTCCCTGATCATAAAATTGTTGATGATGCCTTGGTTGAGATTTTCTATCGGGCGCTTGATGAGAATAGTTAAGCTTGTGTTGATATAATCATGAGAGAAATGTTTCTTGTGGTTAAAACCACTAGAGCATGGGGTCAAAAATAGCGAGGTGCAACGAAGACTTCTTGTGTGGTCAACACCAATAATGAGCAAGCAAAGGTCAACGAGGAGATCATAGAGCAACTTGCTCAACTCTGCACAAGTATGGACTTGGTCTTAAGGCAAAACTAAGAAAGTGTCCAAGTGGTCACCCACCAACCTCCTAAGGCTCCTATATATGAAGATCCATTTTTTGATCAAGATGCTTGTTTCGTGAGTAACCAAGCTGTGGATTTCCAAAATAACCCCCAAGGGTGCAACTCAGACTATTGGAGGCAAGGTTCTGGGAATCAAAGTCGGAACTACAACCGTGATGGTGCTTATAGAGACTACAAAGGTGGTTTCTATGAAAGAGAGAGAGTGTTGGATGTAGAATCGGGTAAAAGAGATGGCTATAGGAATGGTTCTTATGTGCCGCCCTACAACCGTGACGCGTGCCAAGTACTTTGAGTCTTGAAGAGATGTTTGACAAGTTGCTGAAAAGAGTCAATCACTAAGATGAGACCTTGAAAGAAATGAAATTGAATATTTCAAGCATAAACCAAAAGATAGAGTCTCACTCTATGGCAATTAAGTAGTTGGAACAACAATTAGGGCAAGTTTCTTCACAATTTAACCAATGCCAAAAGGGTACCTTACCAAGCAACACGATACAAAAGCTAAGAATGATGGGCATTGTATGGCGATCATGACTCGGAGTGGCAAAAGCACCATCGAACCCCCTATGCCATTGGTTGAGGATGAAGTTTATGAGAAGTGCATTGATGGAAAAGTATTGATTGAGGAAGAAAGTCTAAGGAGTAACGGGGTGTAAAGCAAAAAGGTAGAAGAGCAAGAGAAAGTCAGTGTGATCCTAAAACCACCTCCCCCTTTCCCTCAAAGACTTAATAAAACAGAGGAAGATGGCAAATTCAAGCATTTCCTTTCAATGTTAAAACAATTGTCCATCAACATCCTCCTCTTAGAAGTTTTGGAGAAGATGCCCGGGTATGCCGAGTATATGAAGGATTTGATGACAAAGAAGCGCACTTTAAGCCAAGAGCTCTCACAAGGTCTCCAACGATGTAGTGCTATCATCACTAAGTGCTTTGTTAAAAAATGAGAGGACCCTGGTGCATTCATCATTCTTTGCACCATTGATAATGTTGAATTTTTAAGAGTATTGTGCGATTTAGGAGTGAGTATTAATCTAATGCCTCTTGCTGTGTTTAAAAGTTTGGTCTTGGCACTCCTAATCCGATGAGAATGCGGTTCCTCATGGTGGATCGTACTATCAAAAAGCTGGAAAGAATACTTCTTGATGTGCTTGTAAAGGTTGATAAATTCATCTTTCTCACAGACTTTGTGATCCTTGATTGTGAGGTTGATTTCGAGGTGCCCACTATATTGGAAAGACCATTTCTGGCCACCGGGAAAGCCTTGGTGGATATAGATTCGAGTCAACTATGGTTCAAGGTCAATGATGCAGAAGTGGTGTTTGTCATCCACCAATACATGAAACATCCGGATGAGTTAAAGAGTGAAGTTTGGGCCATTGAAGACTTTTGCTGATGGATGATGACAAAGTCGAGCCACGACGTTAAACAATGCGCTTCTTGGGAGGAAACCCAAGTATATTTTTATTATATTTTTGGACTGTTTTAAGTTTATATCATTTGTTTGACTTGCTAGGTAGTAGTCTGATGCTTGTTTTGATGTGTTGAGACGTTGGATCAATTGTATTATTCTAGATATTGGTATATTTTGAAGTGTTATTTGCAGGGACAGACCAACAGCTAAAAATTGGAAGAAATTGCATCTGATGCAGCCTCTACGAGCAGGCCTACGAGTCGTAGTTAACTTTATGAATCGTATCAAGCCTTGTAGAAGGAAATAGTAAGGGCTTAAAGTTGGCACACATACTACGAGCCAATCTTACGATTCGTAGGGTCCCCTATGAGTCGTAAGTGGGGTTCATAGTGCCCAGGTATGAATTCTAATTTTTATAAGTGTTGAGGCTTGATACAAGAATGGGACTTATGAGTCATAGGATGCACTACGACTCGTAGTCGGGGTCCCGTAGACCCAATCTGCAGAATTTTTAAAGTCGGCCCGATTTGATATAAAAAGGGGTCAAAATGAATTTTGACCCTTAAATCCTCATTTCTTGCTCTAAACCCAAAAAAATTTCCCAAATTCTTTTTTCCCCTTCACTATTCTGATCACCGTCCCGACTATCCACATCACTTTTGGATAAGTATTCCGATGAGTACGTTTTACTATGGATTTCGGTATCTCCTTTCTCTCCTCATTACATCTACTTATTCATCCTCTCAACTGGCAAGATTTCTTTATTAAAATTAAGCACACCTATTATGATTATGGGTGTGATGATTGATGATTGTGTGAGTAGTGGTGATCTTTTGGTTTACTCATGAGAAGTTGATGTTCTAAATGTGAAAGTTAGGATCTATCGATTCAAAATCCATAATGTTGTGTTGAATTGTTGAATCACACTGGTTTGATTGTTGCGATAGTGGAAGTCTTACCATATCTATTTGTCGCTCATGATTGTGAAGTGGTTTTTCGATATTTACTGACATGCCCTTGTTTAGGTGTGTTTTGAAGCCAGTTGTAATTCCCAGGCCTTTTTGGTTGGTCTTACTTGTTGTGCTTGTAAGGATCGATTGCGCTTGCGTATTTCTAGGTTGTGGGTTTGAAATCTTGTTTAATGGTTGTGAGCATTAATAGATGTTTGTGAGATGAGTTCAGAATTGGGTCACTATGTTTAGGTTTTAGGTATATTTGTTTCGTGTGCCTGTTCTATGCATAAAAGTTTGCTGCTTCGCTTGTTGATTGAATCAAGTGTTCCTTGGTTCTTGTGGGAAGGTTATAGGCACCACAGGTGCCTTCTATTTTCTGCTACGAGGACCCACTACGAGTCGTAGGTTACCCTACGAGTCATAGTGGCCCCTCGTAGGAGACAACAGTCACCTGTGGTTGTTTAACACTTACCATACAAGACCCACCTAAGACTCATAGTGCCAACTACGAATCATAGTGAGGGACTCGTCAAACCTGCCTTGTTCTAAATTGTATTCTGTTCCCTACTGCGAGTCCAGGATATGACTCGTAGGTCAACCTATGAGGCTTTCGTACGACTCGTCAGATGCCCTACGACTCGTACCTGTGAGTCGTGTCTACAAATATGTAGCTAGATCCGTGATACCTTGTTCGTGTTTTATTTTCTTAGTTTTTAGTTCTTATTCCTTTTTGTTTTTCTTTATTTTGCTGTAATTGGACTATGTATGAATGTGGTGCCCATTATAGATTGGCAATGTAATTTTCAGGTTCCATGGCTCCGAAAAGTAGAAAAGAGGCTATCCAACCTTTAGGACGATGATTGTTGGATGAGGCCTCCTAAACTGAATAATATAAGGGATCTATGGAAGTCCACAGAGTCCGAATTGACCCTGAGGAAAATATGTCCCAAACCCGAGCCCGCACTGCACAATCCCCAGTAGAGCTTGATAGTCCCTCCCAGTCTGACGAGGAGGGAAATGGTATCAGGTCCGGTAGTAGTTCGCCGCAAATGACTACTACTCACACTGAGACAGAATCAGAGATGGAGTTACATACTCAGGAGGAGGAAGCAGAATCACAACCTCCGGCCGACCCAAGATGGGGCATCCCCAAAATAAAAGCTATTTAAATAGAGGGTTGGAGCCAAATAGACAGGGAAAACCTGTCAGATAGTTCTACAAGGAGTTGAGGTTGAATGACTCCAATTTGGACAGGGTGCTGGGTCTAGATGCGGAGATCGATAGACACGGACTATGGTACACTTCACAGCGGTTGGGCAAGTATGCCCCTTATTTGGTCCGAGAGTTCTACGCAGCCTATTTTGCCACCCTTCTCCGGGATCTACACAAGAACAAGAGGGCTATTGATCAGGATAGGTTACGAGAGGTTTTGTTCAGGGGTCAAGTAGTTGACATTTCAGAGGAGACTATCAGACAGGTTCAGTTCGGGCCAAACGTAGAGTCCCTCGTTCCACTGGTGAGTATGATATTCGAATTTCGAAGATGAGGAAAGCGGTGAATGAGAAAGATATTGGGGCCAAAATCGAGCTACTTCGGTGGATAGCTTGCCAGATATGCGAAGAGGATTTTGAGCCTATGTGGGTCATAAACCACGCTAATTATATCGTGAAATCCCACCTTTCATTCCGAGCCAAACTCTGGTGGTCTATTATTCGTTGGCCCATCAGACCCACTTTTACAGATAACGTGATCACCTTGGAGAGAGCTGTACTGTTAGCCAGCATTCTAGCCGGTTATCAGATTGATTGGGCTCGAGTGATGGCTGAGTAGATACACGAGCCCTCTATGAGGACTAGAACCTCACTGCCATTCCCTATCTCGAGTCAAAATACAACACATTTGGGACCTAAACAAGGGATTTTGTGAGTTCTTAATGCGACTTTTTATGGTTTTTATGTGTTTTTTGTTATTTTAGAGAAGATAGGTTAGCATGATTTTGGGAGAAAGTTGTTGATTTTGCTGAAATGCAGGAGATACAAGCCTTCCTACGAGTTGTAGCCTGAGCTAGAGTCATAAGGTGGTCTCGTAGGAAGAAACAGTGAGCAAAAATCAGAAATCAACTAAGTGGAGGTCAGCCCTACGAGGCCACTGTACGAGTCGTAGGTCTCATTACGACTCGTAGGTCTCATTACGACTCATATAGGTGGGTTCATAGCAAGAAACAAAGAGCTAAATGTTTGGACAAAGAATTGAAGGCTTAGAGTACGAGAGGAGCATATGAGTTGTAGCCCAATCAATGACTCGTACCAGTATGTCCTAATGGCAAATCCAAAAATGAAAAATGCCTACTACGAAATCTCTATTACGACTCGTAGTTCACCCTACGAGTAGTACATGTGCAACGTACCTATTGCGAATTGTCTTTTCTATTTAATTTCTAGGTTTAAATTGTAAATAATATAAATACTTAATGATAGGGTTTAGACTAGGGGAGCTGAGACACTGAATATTGTAGAGAATAGTTTGAATATTCTCCCTTGAGTATTCTTAGGGTTTTTCTAGGGTTTAGTGTAGATTCTCATTTTTATTTTGAAGACACACTTTTGGGGGATTGCAAAACGCATATTATACTCGTTCTCCATTAATCCAAGCTTATGGTTTGCAATTTGTGGTGTTTTTACTCCTCATTGTTTTGGATAAACTGTCAACTATGTCTTCTTTTTGTATTGTTGTTGATTTTGCCTTAGCCATGCGTAGCTAAGAACACACAACTTGGAGTTGTGAGAACCATGAGTAGTTGACTTGAAATAACCTAGACTTAGTACATTTCTTTGATTAGGTTTTTGCATGTATTGTTTATTTCCCTTCATTTTGATTGTCGTTTGGCGGTGGCCAACACCAAACTCCGCCTTCTATCATGATCCCGACCCAAGATAGTGACAAATAGGAAAATGGAAGTAAATGACAGGATTCGATTGATGTGTTCTCGTCTAATCAACCAAACCTAACTAAGGGGAGGTTGACTGAGACAATGAGTAACGGTTAGTTGGCACACCATGGTTGCCGATCACATACCATGGTGAAATTTGACCTTCAACTTCACAAGAGGGCTGGAAGAACCTAAGTTATCATCCTGCATGCGAATCCCCAATTAGAGTTATGTTGTCTAGGGTAATTGAGTGAACGAATCATGGGAACAGAATTCCAATTTGTCCCCAAATTTGTGTATTTTCTCGCATAGTTAGTAGTGTTAATTTTTAGTTTTGTTCTTAAATCACAACCCCCCCCTCATTTAGAGATTTTAGTAATTGATACTTGAAATTATTGGTAGTGGATCTCCATAGTCAAGCCCCATATTCCTTGTGAATTCGACCCTAACCTCTAGTTAGGTTAATCACTGACAACGACTACTTTTTTATTAGAGCGTGAACATCGTCACCCTCTCCTCGAAAGTGTCAATACGAACATCCATGATAGAGATATGGTCCTAAATAGTAGCGATCATGAATGCCTGCATACGACCCTTCAAGGCTGAAATGGCCTGCCGGACCCATGGCCTAATTTGATAAACAAATTGAGTCAGCTGCGACTCAGTATGAGATAACCTCTGCACGAGGGCCTACATAGATGTTGTGGACACATAAACATGCCCGCGAGAGTATCCTATGGTGTCGTGGCCTATGGTTTAGGGAAAAAAGTATTGGGTCCCCTCTCCTCATCTGCCTCAGGCTGCAGGGGCGTTTTCTCAATAGTAGCAGCCATGGTGGTAGTGGTCTGTGAACCCTCAGGCAGTGGCACTGATTCTCACATCTCAAGTATAGGTGGAGGTTGTGCTCACTGAAGTGCCATCGGGTTCTCTTCAGCCTTGATCAGGCTTGGATCTAATGTACGCTGGGCCTCAATCAGCTGGTCTACATAGTGCAAAATCTCCACCCTCGACTCTAGACAGAACATGTCTATCAAGCATGGGAATGGGATAGAGGTGGATCTCTTCAGTGCGGCCTCATGAATCTGTTCAGCAATGAGGTGGGCCTAATTAATATCATAGCCAGCTAAGATGCTGACAATCAAAGCCACATGCTCCAACGTCAATATATTATCAGCAAGTGTAGGCCGAATACGTGAACGAACAACTAGCCAGCAATACTTGATGGGAAACTGAGCGAATCCTTAACGATAGGCTCCGAGTGAGTAGCGACCCATGCAGGTTTAGGACCCTGCTCAACAATAAACCTGGCCATCTATCTCATCAAAATGTCTTGTTACTCTTGATCTTTCATCATAAGTGGGTCGCTCATCTGCCCATTGTGTAGTCGAACTCTGCGGTGGATGTGGGTGCAGGGAACTTTGGTCCAAATAGCATCTGGTGGATGGTGTCCTCTGATATATCCACCTGCCAGCCCCTCACTCTCATCTTGGTCAGTCTAGGCTGAGCGAGGAGCTTCTTCCCCTTGGGAAGAGTGCTCTGAATAGTGGCAGCATATGAGGCATAAAACTCCCTCAGCATGGTCAGAGAGTATCATCCAAGTGCATGTGTGAGCCACTGAAGCCCATACCGAGTCATCGTGTTCTGGAGGTCGAGGACACTATTGAGTCTATCTGAGATGACTCGGGGCTCCTCATAGATGGAGTGGGCTGGCTTGCCCCGCTCTATCGGTTGTATTCCATCTGTACAGATGTCACACATGCCCTCGATGCATCATCGGCTAGTAAAGGCGTTAGGTGCTAATCCGTCCTTATAGACTCCCTTAGAGATGGAATCCTCTCTGGATGGAGTCATTTGTGGTCAACCACTGTTGTCACTGCCTCCCTTCTCAGACCAAGGAGTGCGAGCAATGAGAGCCTTAGTCTGCTTAGCTCTGTAGAGGCTCTGGTCTATGGTTTATCCTTATCTAGGTCCAAGCTGATATCCAACACCTCTAGTGAGCCACTCACTGTAGTGTCCTGCTCATCATCCAAAGGCTCATCTCTGATGTCACTCCTAAAGTCCCATTAAGGCGGACTAGCACCCATTACCGATAAGGCTCGGGAGAACTAATCTGTACCCACACACTTTGTACACTTATTATAAAGGGTTTCCACATTTAGCATGCATTCAAGAAGGTATACAGTAATAACAAGCCAAAAGGAAATGCATTTGACTAGGGCATTGGAGCCACGATGCCTAAAGTACGAGATGTGAATACACTTTACTTTATATTGTCTACAAAGCCTCTAGATAAGGAAAAATATTTGAAAAGGGTAAGGACAGGCCCTGGATCCACTAACTATACAATAAAAATATAAGCTCTAGACACACACAAAGCCCCCAAGCAATCTGGAGCTCGGTAATAATAGTTGGCCATCCTGTACTCCTACTGGGGAGATCTACTAGTTCCTTTACCTGTAGCATGAAATGCAAGTCCCCCATAAGGGACGTCAATATGAGATAATGTACTGAATATGTAAGGCAGGAAATACTATATATGAAGTAACAACTCAAATGAAATCATGCACTGGTGTAAGAATAAGAGACTACCTTTAGTAACATTGTGGAATCATGTACTTTATGTTTATTTTATTACTTTACCTTTCTTTACTATATAATCTGTGCACAACATATGATACAAATTGTCAGCTAATCAGTGGTAAATCAATATTGGGATCGACCCATGCTGGGCTTTCTTTTCACCCCTGGAATACCCCCCGTAATTGGATTGGCTCATGCTAGGTGATTCTTCCACCCCTAGGGCTGCACCCATCAATAAGCAACTTACTTTATCTTTCAATTACTTTTGAGATGATTCTTTTGGTGGTCATAATATTGGAGCTATAGGACCACAAATATAACATGTGACATGTAAAGAACTATACAAGACAAAACCACAATAAGAGTAGGTTATGCAAATAATGAAATGCATAGGAGGTGAAACAACTCATGAACTTTATTTAGCAACAAGAACCCATGTATCTTGGTATCTAAGTATGCAACTTTGAAGTGACTATATATGGTAGCATATGAACGTGTAAAAGAGTGAAAATATGGTTAGTAGCCAATAGATACATCTTGGGAGCTCAATCTCATAAAAATAACACAAGGGCAACAAGCGTGTAATTATCAACCCGAGCGAATTCTTTCAACCTTTCTGCCTCAAATCATATTTTCTAATACACA
>JAABOM020021776.1:0-56931 GCA_011800125.2 Solanum clarkiae
GAGTTATTTGAAATGGAGTCGTAACCTCTTTTTAGAGTTCAAACTAAATTTCTGTCCAAAAAAGGAATATATGTCAGACACTTTATTTACCATTTAAATCTTTTTTTTCTTCAAAATATTTCTCTATTTCTTCTTTATTTATCTATACATTCTTCTACCATTAATACTCAACCTCCTCATTTAATTAAAATCCAATAAAAGCATCTCAAAAAACTACTTTTTAGGATATATCAATATGAACTTCTTTGAGAAATTCAAATCAATAGAAAAAAAATCAAATCAACTAAAAATCTAATGTTCTGCCATTAATGTCACGATCCAATCCTAGGGCATAGATGTGACACTACGAATGGAGAACTCGAAGGGACACCAAACAAGCCTCTTAGTATATCATATACACATCCTTGGTTGTGGAAGCAAAATAAAACGATAACAAGCATCAATAATAAAAGGGAAGTGGGACTAAGAGAAGTCTTTCATAATAATAATAGTATAAGAAGAGTCAAGTTCTAAAGCATAGACAACGATGACATAATATTCAATGACACCTCTACAGAAAATGGAGCAGGCCAAGACAATTCTCGAGCTCACCCTCAAGTGAAAAGATAAGTATCCAAAGATAATAAACAAGTCTTAACATAGCATGAATGAAATTAGATAACTTCCTCGGAGTTGAGGACTCATCAAAATCTTTCTTCAATAAAACGAACTAGCCACGTGAAGGAGGATGATCAACAGAAGCTCCAGTTCCTACATGATGATATCATATAGGCATAAAGTATGCGTTAGTACTTGGAATGTACTAAGTATGCAAGGTGAAATGCAATAAAGACATAAGCCATGATATTCAAAATGCATACATATAGGCAAGGGATATAATCTCAATATGACATGTATGATCAATGATTGTAATAAAACATGCATGTAAAATATTCAAATTGTACATAATAATATACGTATATGGGAGGAGACTTTAACCGACATAGATCAAGCGAGCTACAACTTGGAATCCAAGATATGACACCCCATCGAAAAGGTGACGAGACATGATACCCCCTCGATAAGGTCTGGTCTACTTGCCAAGGTAAACTGTATATGGCCCCACTTGAGGGGAGAAAACTTATGAACTAGATGGATCCACTAGTAAATTCCATTTAGGAAAATAATATAATCCTATAGTGGCACATAATTTAGAGACTAAAGACTTTATATAAGGACCCCTTGAGTCGGCCCCCACCTTAAGTCTCAATTGGTGCAAGTCTAATCCCAAAGAATAATTGAAATAATCTTAACTTTAATCATAACATGAATATCTTGTAAGAGACATGATAGTTTGACATGAGTAGCTCATTAACATGCTTGGCCTCTACTAGTGAGCTTAATTTTAACATGAGGGAGAAATAGAAATCATGCTTGACCCTTCAACTTGACATGAATGACTCACAAGAGGATAAAATCTTGAAATTGGGCTCAAACTTGTCACTATTGTAAAATCATAGATACCTTTCATGAATTAAATACATGCTTGGGAGCCCATAATTTTTATGAAAACACTTGACGTGTAAATAGTGCAATAGCCTTTCAACAACACAAAAATACTTGTCATGCAAATTTATACAAAAATCTCTCACCAACATCAAGAATCCTTGTTAAGTAATTTAGTCAAACATATGGTGCGCATATGTCCATGTATTTAAAATCATGCATTTCAAGAGTAAGAGACAAGAGAGTAGTAAGATCAATTCATTTCAAAGTCATCCAAATCAACCCACCAATATCGTAGTAAAACCCTCATAATTTAAGAAAGTATCATATTTCAAGATATATAGGGAAAATAAGTAGTTTAAATCATTCTTAATCAACCCATCTCGATAATATTCACCATCTTTCAAAATATGGACGTGGGAGTATGAAATCCATCTTAATATCAAACCCCAACAATATTTTGGCATAAAACATCATTTCTTGTAAAACCCATATAGAGGACATATGTATAATGCATACTAATAACATTATAAACAAGAGTTCATAAATATCCCAAAATAATCCATAAATCCATAAATACCATATAATATTTTACTTCATGATAATGCACAAAAATAAATCATAATTGAATGCATAGTAGTAATACCATATTCAAGAGTTCATAAATAATCATAAAGATTAATAAACTTCATGTAGTAGGAAAGGAGAAATAGTTGGACTTGTGGGAAGGAAGGTTCCCCCAATCAAACTCACATACCTAAACCTTGAAATTCTTGAAGGAATGGTTGAGGAAGACTTGAGAGTTGATTGAGTTCCTGAAATTCAATGCTTATTCTTGAGACTCTTGAATTTTAATGGAGGACGGGGTGATGTTTTGGAGAGGATTTGAGAGGGTTTTGAAGGTTTTTAGAGTTGAAGGATGACCAAGGATGAGGGTTTTCATGTTTAAATGGGCATTCGGTATTTACTCAACTGCCCTTGAGCAAAACTGGAAAATTATGGAACTAGGAACTCTGTATGCGGACCAAATGCACAGGACCACTTTGTGCTGATCCGCGTCCAGGCCGCGTCGCGCCTGGGACGTGGATGCACACTGAAAATCAATCCCAGTTGCGAAAATTATTTTTCGCTATGGGTCTTCTAAAATCCGGGGTTACCCATTTCCCACTTAATTTTGTCCCCTGAACAAGAATATGAAGTCGGATTTCTGAAATCACGCACGATTTTTGAGATATTTAAAAAATATTATTATGGGGCATTCCGAAGCACATGAGGGGTGTTTCAATTGAGTCACTGACAATTTTGTCCATCCATTATTTTGATGGATATGAATATTAGGGACTTCATATTTTATTTATTTTTCTTTTGAATTGCAAGGACAAAGAGAATTGATGAAACCAAAGAAACTACAAACTCTTATTGATTTTTCAAATAAAATCAAAAGTCAATATGATGAGAATTCATAAAAAATAATTACGATCTCAAAATTTATAAAATCAACAACAATGGCCATCGAATTTGTGGTAAAAATTAAAGTCCATAATTATTACGTGATTTATTATCAGGAAAATTTTGTAAACCTTTCAATGATGAAGAAAAAGACAGTTACACCTTCAGTAATCGCAGTGATGATCATAAAATTGATGAGTTAATGATAAAAGAAGACGATTTTATATGAAATTGAGTTTTTATCTTCTGAAATCTCCATGAAACAAAAGATGACTAAGAAACCCAATAAAGAACATGAAGAGTTAACAAAATGAAAAAGGAAAAAAATAAATAAAAGAAGATAAAAAATAGATATTTTGCTTATAAAATATTTTTTTTATTAAATCAGCCTCTAGAAAGGTAATAATTCTACTTTAAAATAGACCAGATCTTAGATCTGAGGTCTGTCATAGACTGCTGCAAAATTTATATGTGTGATAGCAATTTCCACCTAAGTTTGTGTGTATTTTGAACTGTTTTCTATTTTTTCCTTTAATACAAATAATTAATTATAGATATACAAGCAAAAATAGAAGAAAAAAGTGAGATGTGCAATTTTAAAATTTTACCATTTAGCATGGCTTAAATTTAAAGACTATTTTTATATAAAGTTTTAGGAGAATCGAATGATAATTAAGTGGCACTACTTTCTTATGTGCACATAGCACTGGATACTCCATCATCTTTTTTATTTAGTGATATCATTTTTATGATTACTTATTAGCTATAAAAGTGCATTCTTATCATAAATTTCCTTACTAGAAAATGTTTCGTAGTTAGGAAAGAGCCTTAATTTTGTAATCTGATATACTTTATGGTTATTCATATGGTCATATTTCATCTTTTAGCATATTGTCTTTTATTTGACTTGGCATTGACAAAAATCCAGTGGATTCTGTTTGACTCCATTCATTGTAAAAAAGGACCAAAGTTACTCTTTCATTAAGGTTCGATCCACATGTAGGGCTTGCCCTCTGTCAATAGTATGTCATTTGCATGGAAACGATACACAAAAGTAAATTGGAATGTTGAGCTTCATTATGCTTCATTATACTTTATAGTTGAGCTTTGATAGAGTCAAAAGTAAATATGATAAAATTTATATACTATTGACAAATATATAAATGATCTCAAAATATAACAAGCCAAGTTAGCTTAATCAAAAATTCGAAATAGCTAATAATGGATATAAGGGCAGAACAAGAATAATAAACAAGGGTGATACAAGAGAAACCAGAAATATATAAATAAAATGAAATTCTTTCCAAAACCTGAAAGTCACGAGTACAGAGCCACGAAAAGAGTACAAGCCCCAAAAGTGGACAAAAAATATATACAACTATAAAAGGTATCTCAATTAAAAAGGATGAGCCACAAAATATACAAAAAGAGGCGGTAATGATCCAAAATGCTATGTGCTCGCCCTCGCCTATGAGCGCTGGCTGCTACAAGCTAAGTGATTGTGGTGGTAAATGGTGCATCACAAAAATAGGTGCAGAGTGTAGTATGAGTATCAAAAAATATGTATCTAGTAGGCATCATAGACCGACTGAATAAGTGCCATGATCCAATTACTCAACTTATGATAGGCACCTACTACCAGCATGTAAGCTAACCCGTAATCTAAAGCTGCTAATACTGGGTTTAAGGGGAGAAACTAAGCAAGAATCAAATATTTTAATGGTCAATAGAAGAAATAAGTGAAACAAACTAATATGTATACAACAAAAAATAATCCTTCCTAGAACCTGAAAGCCACAAGTATAACTAAGGATAAGGGCTTACCTAAGGACTCAAATAAGGTGGGGTACTGCTCCCACATGTACTGCTCTGTCTCTAGGTGGCCTCCTTAATTGGATAATGTGCCTGATTGATGTTAACCATAGGTATCACTATGGAGCGTAACTGCCTGAAATTCTTGGCCAAAATGGATATCGGATCCTCAACAAATGCTAATTGATCATCCAACTCAACTGAATCATACTGCTACGCATGTGACTCATCTATCACATAACGGTGCAACACAGAAACATGAAAGACTGGATGTATGGTTGGGTATGTTGGAGGTAATGCCATCTCAAAGGCAACTTTGCCAACTCTCCTCAGGATTTTAAACGGCCCAATATATCGGGGACTAAGCTTACCCCATCTGCCAAACACTTATCACCCTTTTTAAGGGCGATATCCACAGAAACACTCGATCACCAACCTGAAAGCATTAGGGATGGCATCTACGGTTAGTATAAATCTGGTACTGACTCTGGGCTGTCCTCAATTAGTTTTGAATGATACGAACTTGAGATAAGGCCTTATGGAGAAACGCTGTGCCATATGGTCTAGGCTCTATGGACTCAAACCACCCAATAGAAGTACGACAACGCCTACCATATAATGCCTAAAATGGTGCCATCTGAATGCTTGAATGGTAGCTGTTATTATAAGCAAACTCTGCCAGAGACAGAACTAATCCCACTGACTGCTAAACTCTAATACACAGGACCGCAACATGTCCTTAAAGATCTGGATAGTACGCTCTGACTGACCATCGGTCTACGGATGAAATGTTGTGCTTAAATCAACCTTGGTGCCCAACTCTCTTTACAAGGCTCTCCTGATACTGGAGGTGAACTATGACCCTTGATCAGATATAATGGATACCGACACTCCATAAAGACAGACTATCTCCTGCAACTATACTCTGGCCAGCTTCTTGGGTTTGTAAGAAGACCAAACCGGGATGAAATGACCTCACTTAGTCAGTCGATCGATAATAAACTAAATGCTCTTAATACCCTTAAAATTCTGAGGAAACTCTATATAAAATCCATAGTAATTCACTCCTACTTCTACTAGGGAATGGATAGTCTTTGAAGCTCTCCTACAGGTTTCTCATACTCGGATTTTACCTACTGACAACTAAGATAATGGGACCATAATCAACTATATCCCTCCGCATGTCATCCCACCAGTAATGCTGCCACAAGTCTCTATACATCTTCTCCATGCCTAGGTGAGTGGAATATCTAGAATCATGGGCCTCGTGTAGGATCAACTGAATCCGATTACTGACTCTAGGAACACACAACTGGTCGTCAAACCTGAGGACACCATCTGAATTTACCATGGCCTGACAACTACCCATCTGCAACACTCAATCCCTGGTGGACGCTAATGCCTTATCCTCATACTATTTGGCACAAATCTGATCAAATAGGGAGGACTAAGCCCTAACATACACTAGTACCTGTTCGAAGCCTAAAATATCTAACCTCACTAGCTTGTTAGCTAAGGATTAGGTGTCCAATGCTAAAGCTCGCTCTACAGTATGTAAATATGCTAAACTGCCTATGCTGATCACCTTTTGACTCAGGCAGCTGCCACTATATTTGTCGTGCCCTGATGATAAAGAACACACAGTAGAACTCATATCCACTGTCCCTGCTTGGAATTTAGATCCGGTTGGCTCATAATGCACTATAGGCTGCGATGGTCTGTATAAATCTCATAGTAGACCTCATATAGATAATGCTGCCCATATCTTTAGCATAAACACTATTGCTAACAACTCAAAATCATGAGTAGGGTAGCTCTGCTCATGAGGGCGCAACTACCTAGAGGCATAGGCTATATTGTGGCCCTGCTGCATCAACACATAACCCAGCCAATCCTGAAAGCATCTCAATATAACATAAACCCCTTGCCCTTAACTAGAAGTGCCAGAATAGAAGTTATCGTCAATAACTCTTTAAGTCTCTAGAAGCTAGAATCACTCTCCTCGAATCGCACAAATGAAACACCCTGGCGCATCAATCGTGTCAGGGGGTGGCAATAGTAGAAAACCCCTAGACAAAGTGTCTATATATCCAACTAAGCCAATAAAAATCTGAACCTCAGCAACAAAAGTGGGCCTAGACCAACCAAAAATAGCCTCAATCTTCAGTAGATATACCAAAATACCATTTTTAGAGACCACATTCCCCAGAAACGCTATAGACTCTCAGAATTCACATTTAGAAAACTTTATGTGTAACCGCTGATCCATGAATTTCTTGAGTACAACCCTCAAATGTTGGGCGTGCTGCTCATAGCTCCAGAGTATACCTGGATATCATCAATAAATACTATCACAGAATAATCCAAATATAGCCGAAATACATGCATCATCAGGTCCATGAAGGCTGCACGAGCATTAGTCAACCTGAACAAGATAACCAAGAACTCATAATGGCGGTAACACATTCTAAAGGTAGTCTTAAGAATATCTACTGCCCTGATCCTCAACTGATAGTAGTCCAACCTTAAATCAATCTAAGAAATCAATCAACCCCCTTGTAACTAGTTAAATAGATCATTAATGTATAGGAAAGGGTAATGATTCTATACCGTCTCCTTATTCAAATGTCTATAATTAATGCACATACATAGAGTCCACCCTTCATTTTAACAAATAAATACGAGCACCTCATGGAGACACACTCCGCTGAATAAATCCCTGACCTAAAAGACCCTAAAAAATTATACATGGAGCTCTTTAAGCTCAGAGGAAGCCATCTGATATGGATGAATAAAGATGGGCTTAGTGCCCGACTCTAAATCAATGTCAAAGTCAACATCTCACTTCAGTGGCAATCCTAGTAAATCAGTAGGAAACACATTTATAAACTTACCAATCACTGGAATCAAATAAATAGAAGCGACCTTAGCTAAAACATCATGGATATAGGCAAAAAATCTAAACAACCAGTAGTAATCAACCTCTAGGCTCAGACATAAGAAATAAACCCAATCAGTGCGCAGTTAACAAATCCTTGCTACACTATTAGAGGTACACGAGACATAGCCGAAGTTATAGTCTTAGATAATAATCTAGAACTGCACGATAAAGCGTAAACCAGTTCATACTCAAAATAATATCAAAATCAAGCATATCAAGCAATAATAGATCCACACGAGTGTCCTATCCATGAATAGTTATGATACATACCCTACACATTCGATCCACTACTACAAAGTCTCCTATTAGAGTTGAAACATGAAGTGGTACTGGTAGAGGATCATACCTTATCCTCGATCGGGAAGCAAAATAGATAGATATATATGAATAAGTAGACCAGGGGTCAAATAAAGCTGATGTTGGCTGCTGACATGAGATAATCATATCTGTGATAATCTCATCTGATGCCTTGACCTATAAATGGGATAGAGCTGCATAGAGCTGGCCCTGACGACCATCTCTAGGATAGCCTCCACTACCTGGTCCACTATCTCTGGGACCATGCTAATTATCTCCTGGGCCTTACTAGTTTTCCCTGTAACTTTGGTCTCAACCTCAGTCTCTAATCTGTGGTGGTGGGATTAGTGGACTTGTTCAAAACGTCATGTATCTCTCTCCATATAGGACACTCTCAATACTAATGATCTAATGAGCTACACTCATAGTATACTGAAAAAGCTCAGTAAACCCGATGTTGATCACTATGTCCCGTGTTACCTGCATCAAAGGCTATGGATCTCTAGCTAGTTGCTTGGGAAGACCTGATCTGCTTTGGATTTACTGTGTCTATATCCTTTGGCCTCCTCTTTCTGGGACGAGAAGGACCACTCTATGTAGAAACCTTTTGGGATTGACGACTTCCCTCTCAGAGGTCAGTAGTGAAGCCTAGATGGACTGACTAGACTGACCCTGTTGGAACCTCAACTGGGGCCTATCATTTTGCCTTCTAAATCTAGACTATCCTCTGTTGTAATTGCCCTCATGGTGAGCCCACTTTTCTCTGCCTCCTTGAGACTCAAGATATAACGACTCAATGGTACGAGCGTGGTCAATAATATCTAAAAAATCTACCCACTATCATTAGTGATTATGTCTCTATTTGCAACCAAGTTCGTAGACCTTTAAAAAACATTTGATTCGCTCCTTCTCTATAGGCAATATAGTGGTAGCATATTCGGAAAACTTATGGAATATAGCCTCATACTTTGATATAGTTATCGGTCCCTGCTCAAGCTTGGAAAATTAATCATGGAGTTGGTGTCTAAGACTCCAGTGAATAAATCTGGCTAAGAAAGCATTAGAAAACTTGATCCATGAGACTATTGGGGATCCTGCTAGTCTAGTATCCAAATGTGCACACCAACTATCTGGCAAGCTAATCTATCTAATAAGTAATGAAATCTACACCTCTAGACTCTAACAACCTCAAGGTATATAGCCTCTCGTGACATGTCGTTAAGAACTCATGGGCATCCTCTCCTATCACCCCTGAGAATCACGAAGGCGCTAATCTAAGAAAGTAATTGAGGATCCGCTGATCCTTATAAGGGCAGACACTCTTTGCAATGTCTGGCAGCAAGGGTTGTAGGCTCAACTGGAGCGGGTGTTGGAGGCTGTATGCATTGCATTGGAGGAACCATAACTAGCTTTAGGGATGATACTGATTGTGCACCCTCGAGGGCTACAAGCAGCTGTGCAATGGTTGTCTGTATTGCATGTGTCATAATAAGGGCAGCGGGGGCAGTACTATTGTGGGTCCCTATGGCTGTTGGGGGAGTAAAGGCCTCCAGATGCTCTTTCATATGTTCTGGGGAACAATTATGGTCCAGGGCTTGTGTTGTAGCCCCATCCTTGCCTGAAGGTCGACCTTTACAAGTTGTTACTACAAAAGAATAGGCCAAATAAAATTTCAGAAGACCAAATAACACGACTGAAGAAAGTGATACAATCAAGAGGAGATTCCTAATACACCCTTTAGCCTCCTAAAGTTAGGTCACAAATGTCTCTGCACCAATCTGCAGGACTTTGCTAGATGGTAGCTCTGTATGATGAGACCAGCAAACCTAGGGCTCTGATACTAACTTTTCATGACCCGATTTTACTGGTCATAATAGCGCCTACCTCTACCTTTAATAGAGAAGCCTAACCCTATCCTAGAATAGCTAGTAACAAGCATAAAAAAGCAGTTGATGCCTAGCCAAGATAAGATCAAATTGATACTAGACATACATACACAATAATAACAGCAAAAACCCGTCCTAGGACCTAGAAGTCACCATGCAGAACAACTAAAGACATAATGTAGTCCACTAGCCAAATACAACTCTATATACATATAAAATATAAAATAAGATATAAGGAAAGCCTCGAGTTACAAAAGGTAACCATTAATACAGAAGGAGGCTGGAAGAATCCAAGGATGTCGAATGTTCACCACTAGTGTCTGAAGATACAACTATCACAGGAAGAGAACATCACTGGCATATGCTAGGACCTGTACCACGAAACAGATGCAGAAAGTACGGGTACATACTAGGGATATAGTACCCAGCAGGTATCATAGGACGAGTGAGTAAGAACAATAAATAAAGTAGGGATATTTCAAATATAACTCCTTAAGTGTTTAATCATAAGAACCCAATACATTTGCTGGCAAAGGTGAAAATATCTAAGGATTGGTTAGCTTGGTAGTGATGTACGTGGGTGTAAGGGCCTACTTTCTATGTCTGTAAGCAAATCGGGCCCCCATAAGCCGAAATGGTACACCCATGCACAACAATAAGGTGTACAAGTTTAAGGTTTGGTTATCAAGTTTGGATAAAGCTCATGAACCAACTATGTACATATGACCACAACCCGAGTAAGACTTTTAACTAGGACTATAACTAACTCTGTATACCCCGATCCAAACTTTAACTGACCCACCTCAGACTTCAACCAAAATAGCATAGTTAGTATTCCTTGGCCCTTAGCTCTGGTCTAGTCCAAAATGCCTCCATTAATACCGATTTTAGCGGCGACTATGGGGACTTCGACCCAATAGTTTATGACTATACAAACTTTAACTGTATAGCCTTTGATTTAAGTTATACAGAGAGTAACACATTTCCTCCATCGATACCAATTTTAGCGGTGACTATGGGGACTTCAACCCAACAGTTTATGACTATACAAACTTTAACTGTATAGCCTTTGATTTAGGTTATACAGAGAGTAATACATTCTCACCTTCACACAGTCCTAATAGAAGAACATTTAATCATATAGGCCTTTAGCCATAAGATACTTTATCTAAGTGTTAGGGTGACACCGTCAGTCCCCTTATATCCAAGTAGATCTTATATGCCACGGGAATAAGCAAAAGGCTAGATAATAGAGAGAGTAATCAGGTCTCTAGCATATTACAACCTATATAAGGAACAACTCTGAAGACATTAGTCTGCTAGTCAGGTCTACAAGGATCTGTACCTCTCAAGTCACACTGTGCTCAACCTATACAAGGGGCTTGGGCTCGGGCTCGAAAGCCGTCCTTACTCAACAAGCACAGTTTCATTGCAAGGGATGACAGGGCAACTCCTAACCTTCCTGGTCTAGGTTCAAGGATAATACAGTGGGTTATGGGATGAGTGATATATCTGGTGAGCGCTGGCGAAGAACGCAAGTAATACTGGAGCTCAAAAATGGAACCTTTTCTCTAGTGGCCTCAGTACTATATGAGACGATGGAATGCAATGGGATAGATGGCAGAGGGTTGCCTATGACAAAAAGTGATGATTCACGTGTCCCCTTGTTTATAGGGATGTCCCCCTCCTGATGTTCCCCTAGCGGGGGAATAACACCTTCACAGGAGTACCTTCCCTTTTAATTAAAAATAAATTGTTCATTGAACTCTTCATTGTAGAGAATAACTCATTTGAAACTATGTTACAGAATTGAGTATCAAAAATGTAAGGAAGGGGGTATGTGTCCTTATTTTGTAAAGAAAGAGGGCTACTTCATAAGCCAAGATTAGATATAGCTGGTTTTCTATGAAACCCCCGCACATTAGAAGGGTGGATTGACCAAACTCCCTACTCTCTAGGTCGATGTAGATGTAATTTCACTTCTCCACCAGAAATTCCTTCTACTTCTACCGTACTCCAGCTTGGTAGTTTCCCTTCCTGCTTTAGTCTCAAATAGGACGCAAATTGAGATGAACAGACTGGATCGACCTCCCTATGTCAAGAGCTTTTGGCTCTTCACTATGACTTTCCACTATTCACGACATTCCTTGATTCTCACAAGAATGGGTCCTACTTGCATTCTTTTATTGTATTCGCTTCAATCGCTCCTGAATCGTGGGATCAATGATCTATCAACTCATTTCGTCTCACTACGTATTTGTAATAGGGAAAATCCTTGCCTTATTCAAGAGTACCCGACATAATTATAGTCGTCTAGTAATATTGACCAACGCGGGTATAGGATATCACTAGCCTAAGCCTAGACTAAGGCCTAACAATAATAAAAACCAAGCATAAACATGATAGACAGTGGATATAACAGTCGTAGTATGCTCAGTATATCAGACAATAGTTCTATCCACCTTAGATAGTGGGAAGTACAATGACTAACCAATGTATCACAAAATATTAGTCTATAATGGGTCCTCAACAAGTCAAGTCATCACCCTAATAACCCAGACAACCAATGATACAATAGGAAATTAACAAACTAGTCACATGCGGTATGCCAAAAGATAACTAGACAATCATAACTGTCAACTAACATACTCATATTCCACATGTATGGACTTAAACCCCAAACAAAATTCACATATTCCACCCAGTCTAAGAGAGAGAAGACCATAGCCCTACTTGTATGTCAATCGTTCGCATCTCTAATCACTCTGATGGCACTTTTTTTTTCTTTTGGATGATCTCAGAATGCTATCCAACTCTCAAAAATAGAGGCACAACGTCAATATGGTCATTTTGACACTAAAATCATAAAACTGTGCTTAAATCAATCTCGTTCCAAAAAGCAACTCCATATCAACATTCCAAAATAAAGTCTATAAAATAATCTTCATACTCCCTGAGCTTGTACCTCAGATTCAAGCTTAATTCGGTACATAAAATGATACAAAAATGCCCAATTACAAAAAAAAACTTCACGTAATACTTAATGCAGACAACAAATTCATTAATATTTTTGCCCTAAAGACATCTCGATGAATCAATTTCAACATTACCATAATGTGTGCCTTGCGAAAACACGTAGAATAGACCCAAACTTTATCAAAATCTGACTCAAAATGGTTAAGAAATTACATATCAAAGTTTTCACAAATCAATTCCAATATAAAGTGGCAAAACAACTCAATTCACTTCAAAGTGTATGCCAAAAATAGTTGTTACACTCCCACAATGTTTCACTCAGACAAATACACAACTTTACGTCTTGAATCACTAAAATTGACTACCGAATGATAATTTTATTACCACTGAAAATTTTCCTTTTCTCCATTTGCAAGGCTCGAATTTTTATACTTAGCATCGTATATGCATACTTCCGTGAATGTGGAGTATGCTTTGTCGAAGCTCCATTAATGTGGAAGGAGCCCTACAGACGCGGAGCACAATTGGGTAAGGCTCTGCCAACACGGCCTAGTGAAACGCCCCAAAAGTGCTCAAAAATGTGTTTCTGAAATGTCCATAATTGTAATTTCTATATATCTCAAAATCTGTGTGTGATATCAAAAATTTGACTTCATATTCTTGATTAGGGGAAAAATTGAGTGAGAAATGGGTAAAACCCCGATTTTAAAGGACCCCTAGTGAAATTTCATTTTTGCCAACTTTGCAATTTCTAGTGTGCATCCGCGTTGGCTCCGCGATGCGTACCTATCGTGGAGCAGTGTTATCACATTCTTAACTTTTCAGTTTCGGCCTAACACATTGGGGTCTTGGCCCTATGCACTCATGTACGTGAAATACCTATACTTAGCTATTTTTCAACACTATATTACTCAAGACACTCTTAAAACTCTCTCTAACACTTAACCAATTATTTCATCCAAATTCAAGTATCCCAAGCTCAATTCCAGATCTCAAGAACTTCATTCAAGCTTCAAGTTCTCATTCAAATCTACATCAAGGAAATTCCCAAATTTAAAGTATGTGGGTTTCAACAATTGGGTCCTTTCACCCATGGTGCCCAACCTTCCTTTTATGAAATTTGCATGTTTTCAAGTTGTGTTACTTATGGATATTACTTATTATGAATTATGATTACAAATTATGTTAGCGTTTTACGAAATGTTGATTGGAATCACATGTCTACCTATTTCAAACTTATACTATGAGATGGTTTATCTATTATGACTATGCATATTTTGGGCTATACAACTATGATCTATTATGAGATTTGATGAAGGATTTCAAGGTATTATATGAGGGTTTTACTATGTGTTGGTGGGTTGATTTAGATTAAGTTTTTTCTCATTATTTCACTCTTGTATTGCATGATTTTGAACTAGCATTGTACACCCACCAAGTTTTTGATAAAATGTCTTGACAAAGATTCTTGAGCTATTGATGATCTATTGCATGGATTATGAATCAATTGACTATATGATGATCAAGGAATTGTATGTATGTATTGAATTCATGAAAGTATCTATAGTGTTGCAAGTTGAACACACCTTGTTGGGGGGTAGCATGCCCAACCACCTTGTTGAGGGGGTGTCAAGCCTCAATCACCTTGTCCGGGGGTGGCATGCCTGTACTACCACGTTGAGGGATATGTACCTCAATCACCTTGACGGGGTACGGGGGTGGCATGCCCGTACTACCACGTTGAGGGGTATGTACCTCAATCACCTTATTGTGGGGTGGCATGCTCATACTACCACATTGAGGGGTATGTACGTCAATCACCTTCCAAGGGGGTGGCATGCCTTGGAGTTCAAGTGATAGTTTGCTTGGGCTATATTGATATGATTTCTTCCTACACATGTAGTCTATATTTGCAAGTTATATAATTTACAAATATGTTTTACTTCAAGCATTAATCATGCATGCCATATTGATATTGGACTTATCTATTGCCTATTACTATGCATTTTGGCTATATTGGTTTATGTCTTGTTGTATTGCATCCTACGTACTTAGTACATTCAAACATACTAACTCATACACTATGACTACATGATGATATAATTTAGGAATCGAAGCTTCTCATGATCATCCTCCACGTGGCTTATTTTGGCATCTTGAAGATAAGCTTTTGGTGAGTCCTCAAGTTCAGGGATACTAGCTATGCTACTCTTGCTTTTATTATGTCTTATGTTGAACATTTGATACTATGAGGGTGAGCTCGAAAAATGTCTTGGACCCCGCCCAATTCTATATTTAGAGGTGTTGTTAGAACAGTTGATGTAGATATGATTTGAGCTTTGACTCTTTATGCTTTATAAGTTTCAAGACTTCTCTTAGTCCCGATTTCCCTTTTTATTATCTCTTGTTGTTGTTTAATTTGCTTTCATGATCAAAGATCTGTGTATGATGTGCTAAGAGACTTGTTTGGGGTCCTTTTGGGTTTCCATTCACCATGTCATGTCTAGGCCCCAGGCTTGGGTCGTGAAAAACTTGGTATCAGAGAACTAAGTTGTTAATGGTCCTCGAAATCTAATACACCACGTCGATTAGAGTCTTATTCATGGTTATGAAGTGCTCCACAACTATGAGTAGGAGGATATGAGGTATCTTAGGAACTGTTTCACTCCTTTATGATCTATATCATGCAGTAGAGCTAAGTCCTCTCGGGCTTATTGCTAATTCCTAATTGTTACATTTTTGAGCGTGTATCAAGCTACTTAGAATTGTAGGCAAGGTAGTGAGCATCTCTTACTTGGGGGTCAACTTCCTAATAAGGATATGTCAAATGCGGTTGTTCGTAATGCTCTATAGCTATTGGCCACAGTAATAATCACTCAACTCAATCAACAAGTGGGTGCTCCTGAGACTTCAAGGGACAATCGAAAGAGGAGTGAGGCTAGGAGGGACGAGTTGGGGGTGCCTCCTTTTCTACTAGTCTACCAGTTCTCGGGTACAAGAAGAAAAGGATCCCTTTTTCCACTTGTCAAGGGTGTGGTATGAAACATCAAGGAAAGTATTTGGCAGGAATCGCAGACTATTTCAAGTGTGGCGGTATTGGGCATAAGATGAGGGAATTCTCAGTGGCATTAAAAGAAGAGATGAGAAGAGCTCAAGTTGAAGGTAGACTTCCATATCTAAGCCTGTTGGTAGTGTTGGAATGACTCATCCTAGGTGTCCAAAAAGTGGGAGAAATCATAGTGGAACATGTTGGAAGAATACAAGTGCATGCTTCGGGTGCAGCAAGATGGGCCACAAGATTCCTAGTTGTCTATATGTTCAAGGGAGAGGCAAGGGTGTTGGTTTTCAAGTTTCCCCAATGTGTCACAAGTGTGGAAAGTACCATCCGAGAGATTATTTGGCCGATTCAAGTGCATGTTTCAAGTGTGGTGCAAAGGATCATACTTCGAGACATTTCCCATGGATTACTAAGGATTATGGGGTTGACCGTTGATGTTTCCAACCATACCTCTCTAGGGGTCACTAGACTTGGCGTGGTGTCTACAGGTACGTTAAAGGTTTTTTTTTTTATTTTGGCGTGTATGCTTTGATAGTCGTGGGTGCCACTCTTTCTTTTATTACTTCTTTGGTTTCCAAAAAGCTTCATATTAGCCCCAAATTATTGTGTGAACCCTATGAAGTGTCTACCCCAATTGGTGAGTCTATTATTGCTAAAAGAGTCTATAGAAATTGTCCCGTATTCATATTGCATAAAATCTTGCCTTGTGATTTTGTTGATTTACATATGGTGGACTTTGATATCATTCTTGGGATAGATTGGTTGCATGCATATTATGCTTCTATTGATTATAGAACCCATAGGGTCAAATTCCAATTCCCAAATGAACCCATTGTTGAGTAGGAAAGTTGTGATGTAGTGGTCAATGGTAGATTCATTTCTTGCATTAAAGCCTATAAGTTGATTTCTAAAGGGTGCCTCTATCGTCTTGTTAGGGTTAGGGATGTTGAGTCCAAAGTTCTTCCTATAGAGTCGATTCTGGTGGTTAATGTGTTTCTTGATGTCTTTCCTAATGAGTTTCCCGATGTTCCTCCCGAAAGGGAAATCGACTTTGGTTATAGACCTTCTTCCTGATACTCAATCTATTTTTATTCCCCCTTACCGTATAGCCCTAGCGGAGTTGAAGGAGTTGAAAGAGCGATTGAAAGATTTGTTGGAAAAAGGTTTTATAAGGCCTAGCAAATGACCTTGGGGTGCACCAGTGTCGTTTGTGAAGAAGAAAAATGGTTCTCTTAGAATGTGCATTGATTATCGACAACTTAATAGAGTCACCATCAAGAATAAGTACCTTCTACCAAGGATTGATGACCTTTTTGATCAACTTCAAGGGGGCTAGTCACTTCTCTAAGATTCTTCTTCAGTCCGGGTATCACCAAGTGAAAGTGAGCGAGTGTGACATTCCCAAGAAAACTTTCGGAACTAGATATGGGCACTTTAAGTTTGTGGTTATGTCCTTCTGTTTGACTAATGCACTGTCTATATTCATGGATCTTATGAAAAAAGGTATTTAAACCTTACCTTGACTTGTTTATGGTGGTTTTTATTGATAATATCTTGATTTATTCCCATAGTGAGGAGGAGCATGTGGATCACTTGAGGGTGGTGTTGCAAATCTTGAAGGAGGAGAGGTTGTATGCTAAGTATGAAAAATGTGAGTTTTAGTTGAAAGAGGTTGCCTTCCTAGGGCATGTGGCATCAGATGATGGCATTAAGGTGGGTCCTAAGGAGACGAAGGTGATTAGAAATTTTCCTAGACCTTTGACTCCATCGGAAATTAGAAGTTTCTTGGGTTTAGTGGGTTATTACCGTAGGTTTGTGAATGGGTTCTCCTCTATTGCTTCTCCTGTGACTAAGTTGACCCAAAAGAAAGCCATATTTGTGTGGATTGATGAGTGTGAAAGGAGTTTCCAAACTTTGAAAGATAAGCTTATCTCTGCTCCTATTTTGTCTCTACCGGAAAGTTTGGAAAGGTTTCTTGAGTATTATTATTCCTCAAGAATTAGTTTGGGTTGTGTTTTGATGCAAAATGGTAAGGTGATAGCATATGCCTCCAGAAAACTTAAGGTGCATGAAAAGAATTATCCTACCTATGATTTTGAATTGGTCGCCATGGTATTTACTTTGAAAATTTGGCGTCATTATTTGTATAGGGTTCATGTTGATGTGTTCACCGATCATAAGAGCCTCTAGTATTTGTTCACCTAAAAAGATCTTAACTTGAGACAAAGAAGGTGGTTAGAGCTCCTTAAAGATTATGATATCAGTGTGCATTATCACCCCGGTAAGGCTAATGTTGTTGCCGATGCTCTAAGTAGGGTGTCTATGGGTAGCCTAGCACATTTTGATAATGGTGGCAAAGAGATGGCTAGAGAGGTTCATCAGTTGGCTAGATTAAGGGTTAGGTTGGAAGAGATTGACAATGGTGGTGGAGTGGTTGTTGATGGTTCTAAATCTTCATTGATTGTGGAGGTAAAGGCAAAACAAGATCTTAACCCTGCCTTGCTAGAATTGAAGGCCTTGGCGAGAAATGGTAAAGTGGAGGTTTTCTTCCAAGGGGGAGATAGTGCCCTTGGGTACCAAGGTAGATTGTATGTGCCTAGTGTTGATGACTTGAGAAAGAAAATTATAGATGTGGCTCATAATTCTTCCTATTCTATTCACCCCAGTTCTACGAAGATGTATAGAGATTTGAGAGAGGTGTATTGGAGGGATGACTTTGATTGTACCAGATTTGGTCATGGAAGCCTTGGAGAAGGTGAGGTTGACTAGGGAGAGATTGAAAACAACCCAAAGTAGATGAAATCCCTATTTCGACGTGAGGAGGAGAGATCTTGAGTTTAAGGTTGGTGATTGGGTCTATTTGAAGGTCTCATCCATGAAGGGTGTGGTTCGATTTGGCAAGAAGGGTAACTTGAGCCAAAGGATTGTGGGTCCTTATAGAGTATTGAGGAGGATTGTTAAGGTGGCCTATGAGTTGGAGTTGCCCATTGATATGAATATGGTTCATCCGATTTTTCATGAATCTATGTTAAGGAAATGTGTGGGTGGCCCAAGTGCTATTGTACCTTTGGATGTTGTAGGTGTGGTAGAAGATAATTTGACTTATGAGGAGGTTTCGGTAGAAATTTTGGATAAACAAGTGAAGAGGTTGAGAAACAAGGATGTAGCTTCCATCAAAGTCCTTTGGAGGAATCAACAAGTTGAGAGTTCCACATTGGAAGTCGAGGCGGACATGTGAAAATGATATCCATATCTCTTCCACTCTACTCAAGCCTAAGGTACTAGTTTAAGTTCCTTACATGATTTTAAGTCTTAAGTTTCAGCCCTTATGTCATTTGCATGCATTCATGTCTGTGTTGACAAGTTTATGGTGATTTTGACATTCATGTTGAGGTTTTTGAAAATGATGTTTAAGTGTATATTTGCGTTCACGTTGAGCTGAGATATTCATGATTACTTCTCTTATGTACACTTTTTTGATATACAGGGATGAATGTTCCCAAGGGGGAGATATTGAAATGCTGCAAAAGTGCCCGAAAATGTACCTTCAAAATGCCCATGATCGTAATTTTCTTATATATCAAAATCTGTGCGTGGTATCAAAATTTTAACTTTATATTCTTGATCAGGGGGCAAAATTGAGTGGGAAATGAGTATAACCCCAATTTTAGAGGATCCGTAGCGAAGTTTCATTTTCGCCAACTTTGCAATTACTAGTGTGCATCCGCGTTGGCTCCACGATGTGGATCCATCGCGGAGAAGTGTGATCACTTCCTGAATTTTTTAGTTTTGGCCTAACACATTGGGGTCTTGGCCCCATGCCCTCATGTGCGTAAAAATACCTATACTTAGCCATTTTTCAACTCTATATCACTCAAGACACTCTCAAACCCTCTCTAACACTTAACCAATTATGTCATCCAAATTCAAGTATCCCAAGCTTAATTCTGGATTTCAAGAACTTCATTCAAGCTTCAAGTTCTCATTCAAATCTACATCAAGAAAATCTCCAAATTCAAGGTATGTGGGTTTCAACCACTAGGTCTTTTCATCTATGGTGCCCAACCTTTTTTTGTTTTTGAAATTTGCATATTTCTAAGTTGTGTTACTTATGGGAGTTACTTATTATGAATTATGATTAAAAATTATGTTGGAGTTTTAAGAAAATGTTGATTGGAATCACATGTCTACCTATTTCAAACTTATACTATGTGATGGTTTGTCTATTGTGACTATGCATGTTTTGGGCTATGAAACTACGATCTATTATGATATTTGATGAAGGATTTCAAGGTATCTTATATGAGGGTTTTACTATGTGTTGGTGGGTTGATTTACATTAAGTTCTATCCCATTATTACACTCTTGTATTGTATGATTTTGAACTAGCATTGTACATCCGCCAAGTGTTTGATAAAATGTCTTGATAATGATTCTTGAGCTATTGATGATCTATTGCATGAATTATGAATCAAGTGATTTTATGATGATTAATGGATTATATGTATGTATTGAATTCATGAAAGTATCTATAGTGTTACAAATTGAAAACACCTTGTTATTGTTGAGGGGGTGTCAAGCCTCAATCACCTTTTCGGGGGGTGGCATGCCTTGGAGTTCAAGAGATAGTTTTCTTGGGCTATGTTGATATGGTCTTTTCCTACACATGTAGTCCATATTTGCAATTATATGATTTGCAAACATGAAGCATTGATCATGCATGCCATATTGATATTATACTTATCTATTGCCTATTACTATGCATTTTGACTATATTGGTTTATGTCTTGTTGCATTACATCCTACATGTTTAGTACATTTAAACTTACTACATCATACTCTATACCTACATAATGTTACCATGTAGGAACCGGAGCTCCTCACAATCATCCTTCACGTGGCTAGTTTTGGCATCTTGAAGATAAGCTTTTGGCGAGTCCTCAAGTTTAGGGATACTAGCTATGCTACTCTTGCTTTTGTTATCTCTTATGTTGAATATTTGATACTATGAGGGTGACCCCAAAAAATGTCTTGGCCCCCGCCCAATCTATGTTTTAGGCGTTGTTGGAACAATTGATGTATCTATATTTTGAGCTTTGACTCTTTACACTTTATAAATGCCAAGACTTCCCTTAGTCTCGATTTTCCTTTTTATTATCTTTTGTTGTTGTGTAATTTGCTTCTGCGACCAAGAATATATGTATGATGTGCTAAGTGGCTTTTTTGGGGTCCATTCGAGTTTCCATTCGTCGTGTCATGTCTAGCCCTAGGCTTGTGTCGTGACACCTAGGCTCCATGAATGTGAAGCACACGTGGCTCCTCATTTTACAAAAGCGGACCTATCTCCACAAACGCGGGGTGTTGGGTCTGCACTAGATATCACCCGGTGTGAATATCTTCGACGGGGTGTCTGGGGATCGTTCGGAGTTTGAATTCTGCAAATGAACTTTATAACCATACAAAATTTGAAATTTCAAATCCAGTGGCACACTTGAAATTCCCATACGAGGTCGTCTCAATCAAATGGGGGTCCAACTTCCTTACCTTAAAATTATTTAGTTTTCAGCAAGGGGCCCAAAATGCACTCCAAAGCAAATAAAAAAGAAGAAAAAGTCATTCTAGATCAAATTGATGTTTCGGAGAAAATCACACTGTTAGGATTTTCATTCAGGGACATTTATCAAGAATGTTGATTTGAATCTAATGCTGGCCTATTGTAAAGTCCAAAATGCAAAACTCGTTATAAACTAATATAAAAAATGTCATGACTTAAAATGTAGGTGTGATGGCACTCATCTAATTCATCAAGGCGAGTCAACCTAAACCCGAGAAGTCTAATATAATAACGAAAGCAGAAGATAAAATAGTCTAAAGTAGAAGATAAACATAAAGTACCCAAACTAAAACCATCCTAGAACTGGTGTCGCATCCACAAACCTCAAAATAATAATACTCAAAAGAAGTACAAGTCTCAATGTCTAGTCCTCAAATAGAAAATAACATAATAAGGAATCCTCGAGAGTCTATTGAAGAGAGAAGCAACTACCTCTCCATAAATCCAGAAGCTGAATCTAATACTGGGAAAATTTATCAAGAGGGACTGGGATCACAACCTACAACAATGTAGCTTTTAGAAGTTCTCTTCACATTCATCAAACCAATGAAATATCGGGGACCACTAGTTGCATTTCTCATAGACTAAGGTTGGACCACTACCGGAGAGAAAGGCTGACCCTATCAGGAAATGCACTATCGCCGAGAGTTAGTTGAGTTATGAAAATCCCTTGAGAGAAGGAACGCTTTTCTAAGCGAAGAAAACAGACATATGAATATGCGTGGATCATACCTTTCATTCCACTTCCAGTCCCTATGTTAATAGGAGCGGGATTTATTCTTTTTCCAACAGAAATAGTTCCAATTTGATACAAATTTATATTTTTTGGGAATTGGTTGGCTGCAATAGTATCGAAACCCTACACAAAACAAATGTAATAACCAGCTAAACCCACAAAGTTATGAATCTCTATAGCTGTACATAGTCCAACTACATATGGCCTTAATCTTCGCTGGATCAACCCTGATGCTTTTCGTGGCTACCACATGCCCTAAGAATGGCACAAGACTCCCAAAATTGGAGAATTTAGCATAAAACTTCTCTTCCCTAAGCCTCTAGAGCATAATCCTCATATGTCTCACATTATGTTTCTCGATCTTAGAATAAACTAAGATGTCATCAATGAACTCTGTCACACACCCCATTCATCAACTCCATGAATGCTACAGGGGTGTTAGTCAAACTAATAGACATGACAAGAAATGCATAATGGCCATACTTAGTCTAAAAGGTTGTCTTAGGAATATCTAAATTTTAAATCCATAGATGATGGTACCCAGATCTCAAATCAATCTTAGAGAACAATGTAACTCCCTGAAGCTGATCAAACAAATCATCAATATGAGTAAGTGGGTACTTGTTCTTAATAGACACCTTGTTCAATTGCCGATAATTGATACACATCCTCATGGAACTATCTTTTTTCTTCACAAACAAAACCAAGACACCCTAAGGTGAAACACTAGGGCGAATAAACCCCTTGCTCAACAAATCTTAGAGTTGCTCTTCTAGCTCCTTCAATTCAACTGGAGCCATACTATAGGGAGTGATAGAAATGGGCTTAATGCCTGGCTCAAGGTCTATAGGAAAGTCAATATCCCTATCAACACCTTTATCAATCAACTTTTGACACGAATATATGAAATAATCTTACTAGGATAAGAACCCCTCAAACTTGTCCACTTTATCCTTGGTTTATCCAACATAGCTAAGGTCACAATTCGACATAAAAATCAAGAATAACACGATATGGTGATAGCTAATCCATACCTAAAATAACATCAAAATCTTTCATATCTATGATAATTATGTCCACTTAAGTCTCATAGCCTACCAAGATCACAGGATAGGATTGGAACACCTAATCCACTATAACGACTTAGTTAGTGGGGTCGAAACATGAATAGGCACAAACATACTATCACATGGCAAATCAAACTTCGATGAGAAATATGCAGACATATATGAATAAGTGGAGCTAGGATCAAATAACACAAATGTAGGACAATGGCAAAGTGGAACAATACCTGTGATAACAAGATCAGCGGCCTCAGCCTCAGGTCTACCTGGGAAAGCATAACATTAACCTCCCCGGAATCCACTATCAAAGACACCCCTCTACCACTAGAATATGTGGAGGCATCACGTGATCCTCTACCTTCATTGTGCCTATCTCTATAGGTAGGAACCTACCCTAAACCCTAGCTTGTGAAGATGTACCTTGAGCTGATGGTGCCGAATCTCTGATTGGTGCTGTAGTGTAAGAGCGACGACGCCTAGTATAATTCTACATAAGACACTATCAAATCAGATGATCTAGAGATCCATACCCAATGCACGACCTAGGGGTCGATAGCTGTTGTAAAGAAAGAGGAAGGATACTCTAACCACACTGGACTGCAGTCCTCTATCATCAACAAGAGGAACTCTGACCCAAACTATAAAAATCATGTGGACCCCATCCTTCCTCAAATGTCGATATTGTTGCATAAACCCCGCGGCGCTGGAACGATCTGCCTCCCCTAGATATACTTCTATGTATAGATGAGGTACTTAAGAACTGTCCAGATGTATGGACACTTTTGGGGTCCCCAAACTCGTCTCTCTTCATAAGCTCTGCCTCCTTGGCAATACTAACCACCAACTGAAATAAGGCTCCATCCCTAGACACTCAGAATACTAAATTCTTGATAGCATAAGTTAGCCTTCTCATGAATCGATGAACTCTCTCTGCCTTAGTAGGAAGTATATCTATAGCATGCCGAGCTAACTGGCAGAAACATAATTCAAACTCTAAACTATCATAGTGCCCTGCCTTAAAATTTGAAACCTTAGACGACTCTTCTCCCTAACACTCCAAGGGATAAATCTATCATAGAAATCACCAAAGAATGTCTCTTAAGTCATCAGAGAATACCCAATTGGAAAAGACCTCGAATAAGTCTTCTACTACTCCTTGGCTGGTCCATGGAGCTACAGAGTAATGTACCAAACATATTGAGTCTTTTCTATCCCAACAACCCAAGTAACTCCCTATAAGTAGTCAAGAACTCATATGCATCCTCAATCTTCCCATCCTAAAACTGAGGTGGGTCCAACTTTTTGACTTTCTCATATTTGTGTTGCTCATCATCAGTCAAGGCAACTAGTAGGAGAACCTTAACAATTGGTGATGCTTGTGGCTGCTCCACCTGTACCTGGCCTTAGAGGCCTACTGATGATCTAGAAGATGAACCCTTATTTAGGTTTGAGATGTATCTGGTGTGTCAGCTGAGCTGCCTACCTGCCCCACTGTCTCAAGCACACTCAAAACCCTTAGAAGCATATCCCATAATACTGGTGCTGCAACATACTTGGAAGGCACCTACTCTTCTCTAGGCTCTATGGCTGGCTCGGGAGAGGTACCTCGCTCATAATCTCTAGCCAGTGCTACTCCTCATCCCTTTCCCTATCTCGACCTCGACCTCTACCCCTAGCTAGGTTCCTAATAGTAATCTTGGGAGCTACCTCCTCTCGTCCAGTAGCTGTTGTAGATCTAGTCCCTGCCATCTGTCAAAAGGACACACAACTACTCAACACTTAACCCATGCACAACTTAATCAGAGAGAAGTAAAAGAGAATTTCTTGATAGTCTTCATAGCCTCCCAAGGATAAGTCACGCACGTCTCCACACTGATCCTTAAGATTCTACTACACTAGGGTTATACCTATGTGAGAACTATGGACCTGAGGCTCTGATATCAAATTGTCACGACTCGAAATTCGAGTGTGATATCACTCACCTAACTCACCAAGGCAAGTCAGCCTAAACCTGAATAGTCTAATACAATAAAGAAAGTAGAAGATAAAATAGTCTAAAGTAGAAGATAAACATAAAAAGCCCAAACTAAAACCATCACAGAATTAGTGTCACATGTACAAGCCTCTAAATAGTTATACTCAAAAGAAATACAAATCTCAATGTCTAGTCCTCAAAAAGAATATAAGATAATAAGGAATCCCCGAGAGTCTGCTGAAGAGACAAGCAACTACCTCTCTAGAAATCCAGAAGCTTAATCTTGACACTAGGAGATACTATCAAGAGGGACTGGGCTTACAACCTACCAAAATAGACCAAGGGATGAGCACCAAACAACACAGAACTAGAAAATGGAAACTGAACCTGAAGTAAAGCAACAAAGAACACAAGTACTCCTATCCACCCAACCATATATCACCAAACTACACACTTGCACTCAAAAACATTCTAGAACAACACAAAATATAAATATATACACAATATAGAATAATATTCCAGAGTAAAGTAGTACAGTAGCCTATCAATAGCATAGGCAATTTTAGTTTTGTAACACAATACCTACATAATCTAGTATTCATAATGAAAAGAGGATCAAGTTATCAACATATATTATAATCATTCAGGAGTTACATCTTAACCACATACAAGGATCAAAGCATTCCACACATCACACATAGTTCATATAACAACTTCAAGAAAAGAATAACATGAAATGGAGTAAATGCGATGAAATGTAATAATATGATGTAATGTTAAGTAATAATGATGCATGTCTGTCCTATGATAAACATCCGCTTATAACCTCAAATTGGAAACCCATTGGAGCTTCACATGGACTATTTATATATGAACATTACCGACAGAAACCTCAGCCAATGCTTACATGACTGGAAGAAACCTCGGCCATATTATCTTCCAAAATATTACCTCAGCATGCTGGTAGAATTCTTGACTAATCATCGATCGGTAGAAACCTCAACCACCAATCTACATATTACCTTGCACATCTCTCGACCGTAGCCATCCCAACTATCAATGCATAAGTAATAGTGAATGCAATGTACACAATCTCAATATCATCACAATTTTAATATCATCATGAACTTAATATTATCACAAATATCTAGTTTCAAAAGCATCAAGTTCTCAATATCGGTGCAACCTTAATATCAATACAATTCTCAATATCAGTAACAAATAATCCACAAGTTCACAAGTATTACAAACCCATGATTATTTCATAAGACAAGGATTCACAATATTTACCATTACCCAAACCCAAGATTCCATGATCAAGGCCTACAATAATATAATTCTAACTTAATTTATGCCACAAATCACCCAAACACATTCACATAGGATAATATAAAGTTCAATCATACTTAACAAAATGTTAAAACTCCACCTGCCATAATAAAAGTCTCTATCAAGTCAAATTCAAGCTTTTTCCCCTTCTACAATACTCCAAATCCCCATAATCTAGTCAAATATAACATCACAATCACATTATGAAACTAATGACACTAAAATCAAGTAATTTGAGTGAAAAGGGCAAAATGATCGAAAAATCTCATACCAAAGATATCCTCAAAATTTGAAAAATTTTACATGAAAATGTTTTTCAAGTAATAAGGAATCTAATAGTGAAAACCATTTCGAAAAAAGACTAGAAATGAGCTCATAATCATCACTTTTTCATCAAGAATCAATGTCGAAGAAAATCTCCAAATTTCTCAATTCAAAACCCAAATTTTAATGTTAAATACATGAATTAATAAATGAAAATCAAAGATATAAGTTAGAAATGGATTGCCCAAAAGCCTTGTCTTGAAAATCCTTGAAAAATGTCTCTAAATCTGAGCTTAGAATGTTAAAAATGGTGGAAAATGATGAAACCCGTCATATTAAATTTAGCCGCTATTTCAGGTCTCAAATGCACTTTGCAAACATAGAGATCGGATAGTCTAAGCGTCCGCAAATGCAGAGGTCAATGAGGATGTCCCTCTGCAAATGCAGTGGACAAACCCTTGAATGCAGAGGCCTAAAAAGTTAACACTCCACCAACGCGGAGGTCAATTTGCGAACGCAGAGTTTATTTCCTTAGCTCAGATATCAACAATTGGTCAACATGAAAAAATCACATCATGGACCCTTGGGGTTCCTTTGAAACCCCGTGAATACAAACTAGATTGTAACCCTTTAAAAAATGACATTCCGGACTCAAGAGAATCATTGGAATTCGAGTTTGAGTCCTCCTTGGCCCGAACCCGATAGAACCCGAATAAACTAGTTAAAACTTTAAATACCTAAAATGCACTTTAAAACTCTAAAAATTACCAAGAGACCATTTCAAGCTTTAGTTTCACCACCCATAATCACTGGAACAGTCGAAATTCCAATTTGAGCTTCTGAACCCCGAATGTTGATCAAAGTCAAACTATGATCCAAATTCAACCGAAAATACAACTTTGGGTTCAAAATCTTATTTTTGATTCCATAGTCCCATCGGTTCTCCTAGACCAAATTTTGTATTTTGGAGCTAAGAAAATCAACGGAATTGAATTTTGACACCCAAAACTCAATATGACCACAAAACTTATAATTTCAAACTTTAAACCTTTAAAAAACTCTTAGTTTAGCAAAATCTAATCTTTTTACAAGGTTTCCAAACTCCAACTTTTAGACTCAATCAGAAATGATCCAAGACATCTTTTGAGAAGTGCAAAATCATAATTTTCTCGAGAATGCAAAAAAGTCATTTTTGCAAAAAACCTCAGTATTCTAACCAAACATGCCTTTAGCGTAATTTGTCCATTCCAGAGCTAATAGATCTGTCAAAATTCCATTCTGAGGCCATTTTCTTAGATTTTACTGCCAACTCATTTTTCAACTTTAACTCGACCTGTAATACGAAAAACTACATATCTTTCAAACTAGCTACATGCGACCAAACAGACAATGCTAGCAAGTCACAAATGGTTTGGGATCGCTAATCAGTGTCAAATATGTAGAATATTAAAAATAACCTGGAGGATTATTACAAGTAACTTGGAGGGTCATTACAAAATTTAAAGACAATTATGTGGTACTACTTCCTAACGTGCACGTAACATTTGATATTGCATTATCCGTTTATCGAAATGAATCACTATTATAATTGATAATTAGATATATAAGTACATTTTTATGATAAGTTACCATATCAGAAAATGGTTCATTGTAAGAAAGGGTCTTAATTTTATAATTTGTTATACATCAGAGTTATATATATGGTCTTATTTCATCTTTTTGACATATTGTCTTGTATTTTTCTTGGCATTAACAAATGTTTAGTGATTTTGTTTGACTCCTTAAATTGAGAAAAATTTTCCAAACTAACTCTTTCACTAAGGTTCAAATTATCCTTTGTTATACTTTATATTATAAATTGTAACACTCGATAAAATTACCAAAATGCCCCTAGATGAGAGAAGCTTGCATAACACATATTTTCAAACTCTGATGAAAAATTCGAGGCTAGAAATGCGATTAGTATAAAATTGTGTGGAGAAACGGTCTTGGTTGATTGTTAGAGTAACCAGATCGAAAGATAATTTTTCGTTGTTAAAATGCAATTTGAAAAATGTGCGCGGCATATCCGCATTGTGGACTTACACTTGGATGTGATCCCAAAATTTTCTACGGGATTGGATAACTCAATCGAAAATTTTTTTACAAACAAACCCAAAAATTGACCAAGTCTATGATGCAGACTTGATACGTCGAGGGAATTTTTTTAAAATTTTTCACGAGGAGTATTCAGGCCTTATCCAACCCCTTCTAAAGTTAAAACGCGATCAACAAAGGTCATTTAGAGTGTAAAAAGGGTCTTAACACTCATTCTTAAGTCTTTCTAAGCTTCTAACGAAGACTAGAGCTAAGGAGAAGAGAGGAAAAATAAGGGTTCAAGAGAATTGAAGATGAATTCTTGCAAATTGATTGTCAAAACTCCATACCAGGTATGTAAAGATAAACTAAAATATGAAAATGTTCTTTCATGTGTCTTTACTGATGATAATGGAGAGATTGTGAAAGTTTTGACCTCTATGCATGTTTTCCATGAATGTTTTCTTGTAAATTATATATATATATATATATATATATATATATATATATATATTCATATGGTGATGATCAATATAAACTTGATTTTACTGATTAAATATTTTTCATTAGTGATTGCATAAATCCTATATGTTATTTTATAATAGATTACATGAATGAACCTAGGGATTAAGTCTAAAGCTGTGATTTGAGAATTTTATTTAATTGTAATATGAGCATGATGATAGGTTGATAGAACTTGATGGTCCTATGAGTCTTCATAAATAAATTCTAAAGATGGGTCTAGTTGATAGTCTCCTTAATAATTGATCAAAACCCTTTTTGGAAGACAGCTTGAGAGTTGATTGGATGGTTTATAGGCCGAATGGCTCGATTGTGATATAATTTACGAATGGATATGCATCCATAGACCTATGATTGGATTGATTAAGATTGATTATCTTATGAGAATTGAGTCTTGGGAGGAGTATTGAGCACCAAAATAAGTAAGAATAAGTCTAACTCAAACTCATTAATTATGTTGCCAATCATAGGTGATGATTGAACTGTTAAATTAGATGTTCCCTCTTGATTGGAAGTCCCTGAAATTATAGTGGACTTGATTGACCAGATCCTTTATGGATTCAATTCGCTGTTTACTGTCAACTACGGAATAACTGTGGTAATATTAGTGGGATTGTTGTACAATCACTGGCTCATAAGTGATTGTTGTCGGATAAAAGAAACTCCCAAATATGTTCTATACTGATTGTACTCTGATTGGATTGGATTTGATTCAGACTGGATTGGATGGTATTGATGAGTCATTGTCTAATCTTTATTCTTGCTTTAGATAGGATATTTGACATTCTGATTGAGTATTTTTTGAGTTGATGGTATTCTATATTATTCTATCTATATCTATTTCATTTAGCCATTTTACATTCTTGTACATTCCACTTCCTGACGTCCATTTGCACTGCATCATTTCATGATGCAGAGACAGGAACTAGAGATCATCAATAGGCGCACCGTTGAGGATATATTGCAGTCACTGAGTTGATGAGCTCTCCCTTACTCCAGAGGATTCTTATTTATATTTTCATATAGCTTTTTGAGTCTGACTTTAGATTTGTTTTATTTTGATTTGAGGTAGCCAAGGGTCTGTCATTGGCACCAACGAATAGTTGATAGAGGCTTCATTGACTAGAGTTGACTTGTTGATCAGATATTATGTTGAGCTAGTTTCTTTCATACTAGCCAAATTGTTTTCATATGATTTTATAAGGTCCAGATTGTCTAGCTTTTATTGTCACAGTCTTCCACTGATTTGTTAAATATGTTGATTGAGTGAGTGTTATGGGGCTAATTGATTCGCTTGGGTACTAGCAATAGTCTTCGAGTGCTGGCTATGTCTAGGGTACTCTCTTGGGGTGTGACAAACTTGGTATCATAGCATATAGTTCAAGAGTCCCAGGGAGTCTACGAAGCCGTGTCTAATAGAGTCTTGTTTATGGGTATGTTGTTCACTACACTTTATAAGCAGAAGGCTATAGAACATTAGGAATTGTTACATTTCTTTCATATTATGATTCGTGCGATAGAGTTAACTTCTATGGAAACTCTCCTCTAATTCGTATGTTAAGCATTTGCAAAATTGTCATCATGCCTCCAAGAAGTACTGCTAGAGGAAGACAGCATCTTTCTAGACAAAATGTTAACCAACCTGAGCCCCAAGATCATGAAGAACCCTGTCACGCCCCGAGAGGATACCCTAAACGTCGCCGACACTTAGAGACTATTTCTAATCCCCAAGCGAACCACTTGGCTTCATCATATTCATTCAATCAATAAAATCTACCAATCAACGGAAGACTAAAGAAAGTAATGGGCATATCTAGTCTCAAATAACACAATAGGTAAATGGGCTAGTTAGAAAGAAACTAGCTCAACAAGTCTCAACGTCAACATTTGACTCTAGTCTATGAAGCCTCTATCACTATCAAGTGATGCCAATGACAAACCCATAACTACCTCAAAACAAAGTAAAGCTAATCAGGTTTAACTCTGTAAGCAAGATGGAAATAAATGCAATGATCCTTCAAAGTAAGGGACGCTTACCAACTCAGCTAAAATGCTCAGATCCTCAACGGTTCGCCTATTGATGAACTCTAATATCTAGATCTACATCATGAAATGATGCAGCACCGAGTGGTGTTAGTATGTGGAATATACGGTATGTAAAAGAGCTGAATGTAACAGAAACAGGTAGAATAATATGGAAACAACATCAACTTAGAATAATAACCAAATCAAAATGTCAAATGTCTATCTAAAGAAAGAATAAAGATCAAACAAGTGACCCATCAACCAAATAAAAAACCTCAGCAATCAAATCAGACTCATCTCAAAGGGGCTTAACTCAACTTATCTCATCTCATCTAGACACAGAGTGCTCGATGTGGGGACTTTCTGGGAGTTTATCTTACCTGATAAAAATTACTTATGAGCTAGGGATTGTACAACAATGCCGCTGATTATTGCCACAACTGTTCCGTACTTGCCAGGTAAGCAATGAATCGAAACCATAATTTAGTCAGCCATCAACAAGTCCTCCATTATTGATTCTTATCCTCACCTACGCTTGGCAACGTAGTTAATGAGTGTGAGTTAGTTTTTACACTCATCTATTTGGGTGCTTGATACTCCTCCCAAGACAAATTTTCATAAGACTCATCCATATCAATCAAATCATCTCAATCAGCCTCGTGGAGGCACTCATCATCTCAATCAGTCTTTTGGAGACTCTCATTATATCATCAACTCAACTCTCAATCAATAGCTCAAGGCTTAGGTCAATTATTAGGGAATAATCGATTTGACAATTCATTAGAGTTCATCTATGGCTACTCATGGACCATCAAGTTCTCTCATCCTATCATTATGTTCACATCACTATCATAATCAACATTCTCAAATCAAGGATCTAGAATCAATCCCTAGAGTCATTCATGCATGTTTTCACAAATAACATATAGGGTTTATGCAATAGCTCATGAAAAGTATTCAATTCAAGAAAACAAGTTTATAATGATCATCAACATATGAAAATATATGTAATTAAGACAATTTTCAAGAAAATATTCAAGATAGTAATTTAAGAAATATGTATGGGGACTCATAGACTCTCAACTCCTCTATTACCATCTATGGGGAACATGAGAAAATATCCCATGCTTTAGTTTAGCCTTATATACCTAGGATGAAGCTTTTGACAGTCAACCCACATGAATCATCTCTGAACTCCTCAATTTTATGTTCCTCTTCTCTTCTCCTTAGCCCTTGTCTCTTCCAAGAACTTAGAATGGCTTAGTAATGGGTCTAAACCATTTTTATGCTCAAAGTGACCTATTTGATCACGTTTTGAGTTTATGAAGGGTTGGAAAAGGTCTAGAATGCCCCTCATGAATTAAAGAAAAAAGTTTTGTCTCAGGGGCACAGGTCCGCGATGCAAACTAGGTGTTTTTCATCGAAAATTCTCTGAATGAGTTTTTCAATGCTGTAGAAATTTTTCTTTAAAAATAAGTGTTGGTACACGACAGGCGCGTGTCGTGCCCTTGTCGCACTCTTTCACTGGTTCGCATTTTCGCATCGAGAAATTATCTTTTGATTCGGTTTCTCTAAAAATCAACCAACATCACTTCCCCACTTAATTTTCCATGCTGATCACATATCCAACCTCGGATTTTCCATTAAAGGATGAGAAGACATGTTATGCACACATATCTCCTCTAGGGGTATTTTGGTCATTTTATCAAGTGTTACATCATCTCCCTCTTGAGATCATTCATCCTTGAATGATGAGTAAAGATGGATATCAAGGCACAAATATACTCAAGACTCATCTCAATACTCACTCAATCAATCAAACTCTCGACTCCTCATCAATCTCAACAAACTTTACTTAGACTTGGGAATAGATACATCAACTATGATAGACAATTTCATTCAGATCAAGAGTAGAGATATTATCTTAAACATACTCACCATCAGCACAAATGGAATGTCAAAACTCAATCAATTCGAATCATTTAAACATTTCGTCAATTAGTTGTTTGAACTCAAGAAGGAAGTCATCAACTCTAATCGAGAAAGGGGACCATCGTGATATATAAGACTCTACGGGCATTCTCAAGATCAACTCCCCACCTCAATTATGCTCCCTTTCATGGCACTCAACTCTATCAACTTAAGCTTATAACTCCTATTCAAGTCCCTACTTATCCACCTCCTTTTATTCTATTCAAGCCTACTTCTGAACCTCAAGGTGCTATTGCTAAGATGATCATATTCATACAAGGATAACCCTCAATACTCAAGCTCTATACTCTTACAGGGACTTCTATTAAAAGATTTCACTACTTTACTATCCTTACTTGAAACCCTCGCCATGAAGTCTTCAATATTCCATCATCAATACTCGCATAATAAAAACAACATATTCATGCCTATCACTCTAATCGCTTCGAATATATCTAAGAAATTTCAAGCCTACTTAGCACTTCTACCTCCACCATTCAATGATCTCCCACGCAAGGACACACTAACATACCCTTACCTATCTGTTGCACATCAAAAGGCCTCATCTCTCCCCTCCTCCCTATCTCTATCCTACATGACACAAATGCACAAATGTCATAATAAGGATACATTCACTCTTTCTTATCTACCTTCATTCTTCATCCACTACTGTCAATATCACTAGTTGGGCCTAGAGGAACTCGACATCTCCCGTTTTGGCGAAACTCCAACTACTACTCCTCATGCAAAATAAGCATGATTCTAAATATCAAACTTGATACTCTACATCCTACGATCAACAATGGCATAACGTATCGAAGGTCGGGGCATAAGTAAGATGACACCAGAATAAAGAAGCCTCACACTCTCTCATGAACTATCACTCCTCTATTCACATCAACACTTCTAGCAAGACTAGAAATGGAAAACCGGAGCACTCAAAGGGTTTGGAACAAAGATCATTAACATGATTCAATTGGGAAATCTTATTTGAGAACTTTCATAATGAATTACAATCTCCCTCGTCTATCGAGACTTATTATGGGTTCATAGAACTATACATAGTATAAAACTCAGGTCACCTCTCATTTAACATAGTATAAAACTCAGGTCACCTCTCATTTAACATAGGAGTGGATATTCTTAGATCCATGGGACAAGATCAAAATTAATGACCAAATTCATCGCTTTTCATCTTCATGACTCAACATGAATAACAATCAACAAGAGCTATATGGGACTAGGCCATGGGCATAACAGTCATATACCAGACGAAAATAGAGTATCATTTGCACTGAAGTATAAGAAATGTATGAGATGGCAAAGAATTGATGCCTCATCTTAATCAATCTATCACCATCAAAAACTCAAGATCTACCTCGGTTTCTCCCATCGTCATCGTCATCTCCCCCTTAGCTCTCAAGGTCCCCTCTCTAAATTTGTGAGTCAATTTCCTCTACTAGGCTATAAGCATATACCTCTACACGGTCGAGGAATCACTATCCACAAGAATAGGTGTCTTAAATTCTTCTATTATACTATAGTTGAATATATAAAGTAGCCACTAAGACTCTCTTCAAAGATACCACTCTTAGCTTCATCCCGTCTCTGTGGAAATCTCTCTATATTTGCTGCTCTTAATGGTATACATAGCCATTTCCCACAACTCTTACAATCTAACCTCCTCTTTTGCCTGTAGACAACTAACTTCTGTGCCCTCTTAAACTCACTTGTATCAGACTTAGACTATCATGGAAAACTCATCATCGTATATCCATAATCCCTAATCAACTTAGCTACTCGTGATGACAAAAAATGCATACTTCAGCCTACTTCATATTGACAACTCAAATATACTACTTAGATTCTTATAGCAGTCATAACTTAGAGTTTCACATATCTTTACACAATCATGGACGCACATCTCGAGCCTTCTCTTATCTATTAGACTGTCCTCATTTCACTTGTCTTACCTAAGGGGCAATTGTACTCTGCCCATAACATCACTTTTCCTTACCAATCAGCGTCTTCTTCTCGAACACACACTATGGAAACCTCTTAGGGTAAATCTCCAACCAAGACTATCACTCTAACGATTCTGTCCCCTCTTTACCACTATTCCTCAAAATTTAAGCTTAGAGTCTAGTAGTAACATGTACATCTATCACACACCTCTCCAATATCACACAAACTTACAATTACTAGGTAAATTTTGAGCATAAGCCCACTGAAATCTCATAGCATGTATTCACTCAACATATCCCCTCTTCGTAACTCAAGTACCATTCCTCCACTCAGTATACCCCCTTACCTGGCTGAGCTTATAACTATATGTATCTCGTGGGGCTCTTACTTTAGAATGATAAGCCTAGTGTAGATCTATCACATTAAAAGCACTCTGTTCCCCTATACAACATCTACATTTCACCCTCACAATACAAATATCAGAATACATCAACATAGAACTCTTTCTAGTCCTGAGCACGCTCTAATACATTCTGACACTAACACTCTCTCTATACTTTATCATGACAATCATAGGGTACTCATCACTCTTTCATCAAACTTATGGCAATCGACTCGTCATCTCATTAATTGCCTAATAAGTATATAACTCTAACTACAAGCCTCAATCAATCATTATTCTTATTGTCTGATCCCTTCTTTGCTATCGTCCTCATTCTAGCTTTGGGATGACATCTCTACTGAGGGTGCTATAAGACCTCACATGTTACTCTTAGGTGGTAAGATTAAACTTTAGAGACATAGGTTTCTCTTTCATGGATAACATCAAAAGTAAGTAAGGACTCGAATCATACCTGTCACAACATCTGGGAATCCATCTGGAGAATCTTTCTGATCTTCTCTCACTGGTGGTGCCAGGGTAGAAGCTTGAGCCTCCTTGGCCCACTTTGGACAATTCCTCTAGAAGTGGACCTCTTGGCCATACTTATAACATCTATCACTTCCTTTACGGCATTCTACCAGGTGATGCTTGCCACACGTGGCACAAGGTGGCCTGCCTCAGGAAGCTCGAGCCATACTGAACCATGACTTAGATCCCTGAGCTCTAAGGTTATGAGGCCTTGCTTGAAAGTGACTCCTGTTTCTATTTCCCCTCGACCTCTTAAACTCAGGTGGCTTCATCCTCAAGAACTCATGAACTCTGGATATATCTAGAACACCCCGCCTACTTTCTCCTTGTATAACAACCAGTGCTGTCATAGCCTGGGCTAAAGTCTGGATGGCCTGGAAAAGCTCAGCATTGCTGATGTCAGCCTATGGTGGCTGCATGGTAGGGGTGGTTAGGCCTTTGGTTTCATCATGACTCTGGGGCTCGGGTTGGTTAGTGTTTTGCCTAGATGGACTCCCTTTTACTTTATCAGTTCTTCTTGGAAACATGATTACAGTTCTGTAAACGTGTAACACACGAATTAGAAGAGAACTTTCGCGGAGTTTAACTTTATTGCAGAAATTTGAAAAGAGAAAGAAGTGTAACATTTCCTAATGTCCTATAGCTCCTGCTTGTATGGTATAGTCGATAACACACCCATAAACAAGACCTACTGGACACACTTCATAAACTTCCTAGGACACTTGAACTTTGTGCTCTTATAGCAAGATTGTCACGCCTTGGGAAGGTACCCTAGACGTGGCCAACACTCAAAGATTATTACTAGTCCTCAAGTGAATCACTTGGCCTCATCACATTCATTCACTCAATAAACTCTACCAATCAGCAGAAGACCAAAAAAAGTAATGGGCACATCTAGTCTCAAATAACATAATAAGTAAATGGGCTAATTAGAAAGAAACTAGCTCAACAAGTCTCAACATCAATGTTCGACTCTACTCTGTGAAGCCTCTATCACTATCAAGTGAGACCAATGACAAACCCATGACTGCCTCAAAACAAAGTAAAGCTAATCAACTCTAACTTTGTAAGCAATATAAAAATAAATGCAATGGTCTTTCAAAGTAAAGAAGGCTTACCAACTTAGCTGAAATGCTCAGATCCTCAACAGTGTGCCTGTTGATGACCTCGAGTACCTGAATCTGCATCATGAAATGATGCAGCACTGAGTGGAATTAGTACATGGAATGTACAGTATGTAAAATAACAAAATGTAACAGAAACAGGTAGAATGATATGAAAACAACATCAACTCATAATAATGACCAAATCAAAATATCAAATGTCTATCTAAAGCAAGAATAAAGAGTAGACAAGTGACCTATCAACCAAATCAAAAACCTCATCAATCAAATCAGACTCTTCTCAAAACGGCTCAACTCAACTCATCTCATCACATCTCGACTCAGAGTGCTTGATGTAGGGATTTTCTCTTATGAAATAACAATCACTTATGAGCTAGTGATTGTACAAAAATGTCGTTGATTGTTGCCACAACCATTCCGTACTTGCTAGGTAAGGAACGAGTCGGAACCATAATAGATAGTCCATAATGTAGTCAGCCATCAACTAGTCATTTATTGTTTTAAGGGATTTCCATCAAAAGGGAATCTCAACATAGTGTATTGGTTCTTATCCTTACCTAAACTTGGCAACATAGTTAATAAGTGCGAGTTGATTTTTACTCTCATCCATTTCAATGCTCGATACTCCTCCCAAGACTCAAATGCTCATAAGACTCATAACTCAATCAAATCATCTCAATCAGCCTGGTGGAGGAACTCATCATCTCAATTAGTCTTATATAAACTCTTATCATCTCATCAACTCAACTCTCAATCAATAGCTCAAGGCTTAGATCAATCATTAGAGAATAATCGATTTGACAATTCATTAGAGTTCCTCTATGGCTACTCATGGACCATCAAGTTCTCTCATCATATCATCATGTTCACATTACTATCACAATCAACATTCTCAAATCAAGGCTTTAGACTCAATAACTAAGATCATTCATGCATACTTTCACAAATAACATAAAGGGTTTATATAATAGCTCATGAAAAATATTCAATTCAAGAAAACAAGTTTATGATGATCGTTAACATATTAAAATATATGTAACTATTATAATTTTCATGAAAATAATAAAGATAGTACTTCAAGAAACATGTATGGAGACTCATGGACTCTCAACTCCTCTATTACCATCTATGGGGCACATGGGAGAAAAATCTCATACTTTATTTTAGCCATACATACCTAGGGTGAAGCTTTTTGCAATCAACCCTTAAGAATTCGCCTTGAACTTCTCAATTTTACGCTCTTCTTCTCTTCTTCTTAGCCATAGTCTCTTCCAAGAACTTAGAATGGCTCAGAAATGGGGTTTAAAATCTTTTTATGCTCAAAATAACTTATCTTGATCGTGTTTTGAGTTAAGGAGGATTTAGGAAATGTTTAGAATGCCCGTCACAAGTTAACGAAAAAATTTCTATCTCGGGAACATAGGTCCGCAACGCGGACTATGTTTTTTGTCGAAAATTCTCCGGACAATTTTTTCAATCCCATAGATTCTTTTAAAAGAAAGAAGTGTTGGTCCGCGACAGATGCGCATTGTGACCCCATCGCAACACCTTCACTGGTCTGCGTTTTTGCATCTAAAATTTATCTTTTGATCCAGTAGCTCATAAAATCAATCAAGACCACTTTCCCCCTCAATTTTCTATGTTGATCGCATATCCGACCTCAGATTTGCCATAAAAGCATAGGAAGATGTGTTATATGCACATATCTCCTCTAGATGTATTTTGGTAATTTTGTCGAGTGTTATAAACCCATTAGCCTACCTATCCCTACTGAGTTGCCACTACAAGTTGAAATCTCGAATGGTAAGCTTCGCCAGGCCATGCAAACCTTAGCCCAGGCTATGACTAGACAAGGAGTGGGTAAACAAGATACGCAGGACACATCCTAACTTCGTGAATTCCTGAGGACGAACTCGCCCGAGTTCATAGGGTCTACACCCAATGAGGATCTGGAGAACTACATAAATGAGCTTTAGAAAGTATTTCAAATGATGTATATGGCTGATGTTGATAGAGTTGAGTTGGATACCTACCAGCCCAAGGGTATTTTCAGACTGTAGTATGATCAGTGGAAGAAGGGTAGAGGAGAGAAAGCTCCAGTGCTGACTTAGCAGCGTTCGAGGAAGCTTTCTAGGGGTATATCTTTTCGAGAGAACGGAGGAAGGCCAAGGTAAGAGAGTTCTTGAATCTAAATTAGGGCTCTATGAATGTGCAAAAGTATGGAGTTAAGTTCACCCAACTATCTTGCTATGCTCTGGATATGGTTTCAGATATGAGAGGGAGAATGGGGTTGTGTGTTGATGGGCTGAACAAAGGGCCAAAGAAAGATGGAAGGAGAGCTAAACATCTAGCCATGTGGTTGGGAAAAGATGGAATAAGAATGGTAAACTATTTATTTAGGGCCAGCACTATCATCTGCTAGTACACCTATGCCCAAAAATAGGAATGAATAGAGGTCTCAGAATTTTGGATCAGTGTGGCTTAAGTTTCATAGCATAAGCCACCATTTGGTAACCGCGGTAAGATGTACTTAGGAAGATGCTGTGAGGAAAGTGATGCATGTTACAAGTATGGCTAATTGGGTCACTTTTAGAAGGATTTTCCAAAGTGGACTAATAAGGCTTAGTCTTCTTCCCCAGCCTTACCCACTAAAGGAAATCAGAAAGGTGCTACACTAGGCACAAGTAGGGCCACAAATCGTTTATATGCTATGGGTAGTTTCCAAGATCAGGATAACTCCCCTGATATTATGGCATCTATGATTTGAGTCTTTACTCTTGATTGCTATATTTTGATGCATCTTTGTGCCACATTGTCGTTTGTGTCCTTATGTGGCAAGTAGGTTTGATAGAACTTATGAGTATCCTCTTAAACACTTTGATATTTCTACTCCAGTTAGTGAGTCTATTTTAGCTGAAATAATCTACAGGGATTGTGTAGTGTCCACCCATAAGGATACCCTTGCTGGTTTGATTGAGTTAGAGATGATTGATTTTGATGTGATCCTGAGCATAGATTGGCTTTACAACAGTTATGCCTCCATTGATTGTAGGACCCGAACTATTAAGTTCCAATTTCTGAATGAACCGGTCTTAGAGTAAAAAGGTGATTCTGTTGTACCTAAGTATAAGTTTATTTCCTACCTTAGGGCTAGAAAGCTAATTTCTAAAAGTTGTATTTATCTCCTCATAAGAGTTAAGGCTAATGATGTTGAGTCTCCTACTCTTGAGTCAGTCCCGATTGTGAATGAGTTTCCTGAAGTATTTCCTGAGGATTTTCCTAGAGTCTCTCCTAATAGGGAGACTGACTTTGGGATTGATATTCTCCCTGATATCCAGCCTATCTCAATTTCAACTTATATGATAGCCCCCACTGAGTTGAAAGAGCACTTAAGAGATTTGTTAGAGAAGGGCTTTATTAGGCCGAGTGTTTCTCTTTAGGGTGCTCCTGTCCAATCTGTGTGAAATATAGATGGGTCTCTCAGAATGTCTATTGATTACAGGCAACTGAACAAGGTCATGATAAATAACATAGATCCTCTCCACCGGATAGGTGATTTGTTTGACCAGCTTTAGGGTGCCTCTTGCTTCTCAAAAATAGACCTCAGATCTAGTTACCATCAGTTGAAGGTAAGGGAATATGATATCCTCAAGACAACCTTTCAGACTCGCTATGGCCATTTTGAGTTCATGGCCATGTCCTTTGGGTTAACTAATGTACCTACAACCTTCATGGATTTGATGAATAGGGTATTCAGATAGTACATTGATATGTTCGTGATCATGTTTATTGATAACATTTTGGTGCATTTGAAAGATGAGGAGGAGCATGCTAAGCACTCAAAATTATCCTCCAAACTCTTTGAAGTGTGAGTTTTGGCTCAAGTTAGTGGCTTTTTTAGGCCATATTGTCTCAAGTGATGGTATTCGAGTAGACACCTACAAGATTGAAATGGTCAAGAACTGGTCCAGACTGACCTTTCCGACTGACATAAGAAGTTTCTTAGGCTTGGCAGACTACTACTGCAGATTCATTGAAGGATTTTCTTCCATATCCTTACCATTGAGTAAATTGACTTAGAAGAAGGTCAAGTTTTGATGGTCTGAGAATGTGAGAAGAGTTTCAACGAGTTGAAAACAAGATTGACTATTGCACTAATTCTAAACTTGCTTGGTAGGACAAAGGATTTTGTGATACTTTTGTAATCCATCAAGAGTGGGATTGGAGTTTGTGCTGATATAGAGGGGAAAAGTGATGGCTTATGTTCTAGATAGCTTAAGGTTCATGAAACGAACTATCCAACCTATGATCTTGAGTTGGCAGCGATGGTTATTGCACTTAAGATGTGGTGCCACTACTTATATGAAGTACATGTGGATGTGTTTACTGACCATAAGAGCTTATAGTACGTCTTTGGTGAGAAAGAGCTCAACCTACTATAAAGGAGATGGTTGGAGTTGCTTAAGGATTATGACATGAGCATTGCCTATCAACCAGGTAATGTTAACATTGTTGTGGATGATCTTAGCAAGTTGTCAATGGGTAGTAAAACCCATGTTTAGAAAGAGAAGAAGAGTTGGCCAAAGAAGTGCATATATTGGCCCAGTTGGGAGTTCAACTCAAAGAGAATGATGAAGGAGGTGTCAATGTCCTAAACATGCTTGGTTCATCTTTAGTAGACTAAGATCCTGTTTTTCTTCAATTGAAAAAAGTTGTCCATAAAGTGAAGGTGATGGTTTTCTCAAAAAGGGAAGATAGTATGTTGAGATACCAGAGTAGATTGTATGTACCAAATGTTGATGGTGTTCGAAATCAAAGTACGGCTGAAGCTCATGGCTCTAGATATTCTATTCATTCTGGCTCCATCAAGATGTACTAGGATTTGAGAGAATTTTATTAGTGGAGTTGAATGAAGAGGGATATTACTAAGTTTGTTTCTAAGTGCCCAAATTGTCAGCAAGTTAAAATTGAGCATCAAAGGCCATGTTGATTGGCTCAGAACTTTGAGACTCCTGAATGGAAATGGGAGATGATCAGCATGGACTTCATTAGCAGTCTACCGAGGTCTTGAAGGTAGTATGACTTGATATGGGTGATTGTAGATAGGATGACTAAATCAGCTTACTTCTTAGAGATTAAGATGATAGATACTGCAGAAGAGTATACCAAGTTGTACATCCGTGATATTGCGAGGTTGCATGGAGTTCCCTAGTCTATCAACTCGGACAAATGAGCTCAATTCACATCCCAATTCTGGAGATCTTTTCAGAAAGGATTAGGTATTAAGGTGAATCTCAGCACTGCTTTTCATCCTCATACATATGGCCAGGCAAAGTATACCATTAAGACCTTGGAGGATATGTTGATGGCTTGTGTCCTTGACTTCAAGAGAAATTGATATGACCATTTACCTCTAATCGAATTTGCATATAATAATAGTTACCATGCAAGTATTCAGATGGCTTCCTATGAGGCTTTGTATGGGAGAAGATGTAGATCCCCAAATGGGTGGTTTGAGGTTAGAGAAGCAGAGTTGGTTAGTCCCAATCTTGTCCATCAATCGATAGATAAGGTAAAGGTTATTAAAGAAAGGTTAAAGATCGCACAAAGCCACTATAAATCCCACATTGATGTGACAAGGAGAGACTTAGAGTTTGATATAAGTGATTGGGTATACTTCAAAGTGTCACCCTCGAAGGGTGTCATGAGATTTGGGAAAAAGAAGAAGCTAAGTCCTGTTATATTAGCCCCTATCAAATTGGGAAGGTTGCTTATGAGTTAGAGTTACCTTCTGAGATGGACGCAATTCATTCGATATTTCATGTCTCGATACTAAAGAAATGCTTAGTAGATCCTTCATTGGTTGTCCCTGTTGATAGTATCGAACTGAAAGATAACTTAACCTATGAGGAGGTTCCAGTCCAAATTATTGATCATCAGGTTCTCAAATTGAGAACCAAAGAGATAGCCTTAGTAAAAGTCCTATGGAGAAACAAATGTGTTGAGGAAGCCACAGGGAAGTTGAGGAAGATATGAAAGCTAAATACCGCATCTATTCATGCCTGATGATGAAAATGCTGAAGATAATGCCTTACTCTTGATTTGAATTAATTTGTCTATCTCAGATTGACTTGTTTATTCTTGAGTTTGAATAGCAATTATCGAGATTGTTAATTGGTCAATAGTTTGATTGAGTGTTGAGGAGTCTTGATTGTTATTTGTGCCTTGAGTCCATCTTTATTCTTCATTCGAGGACAAATGATCCCAAGGGGAAGATAATATAATATCAATAAAATTACCAAAATACCACTTGATGAGAGACACTCGCATAACATGTCTTTCCAAACTCCAATGGCTAATTCAAGGATAGAAATGCAATCAGTGTGAAAAATTTTGTGGGAAAAAAGTCTTTTTTTTTATTTTTAGAGTAACTGGATTGAAAAATTATTTGTTGATGTGAAAACACAATTCCAGAAAAGTGTGTGATATGTCTACATCATAGACTTATACTTGAATATGATCCCAATATTTTCTACAAGATTAGAAAGCTTGATCAGAGAATTTTTTACGAGAAACCCCCAAAACTGACCAAGTCCTCAATATGGACTTGTCAGACCTTTTCCAATCCCTTCTGAACTTAAAATACGATCAAAGTAGGTCATTTAGTATGTAAAAAGGATTTTAACACCTATTCTTAAGTCTTTCTATTCTTCTAACAAAGACTAGGGGTAGGAAGAAGAGAGGAAGAGGTAGGGTTCAAGAGAATTGAGGACGAATTCTTACAAGAATGATTGTCAAACTCCATACAAGATATGTAAAGCTAAACTAAAGCATGGGAATATTCTTCCATGTGCCCTTATTGATGGTAATTGAGAGATTGTGAAAGTGTTGATCTCTATGCATGTTTTCTATGAATGTTTTCTTGTAAATTATATATTCTATATATTTTCATATGTTGATGATCATCATAAACTTGATTTTACTGATTAAATACTTTTCATGAGTGATTACATAAACCTATATGTTATTTTATAAAAGATTTCATAAATGAACCTAGGGATTGAGTCTAAAGCCTTGATTTAAGAATGTTGATTGTGATTGTAATGTGAGCAAGATGATAGGTTGATAAAACTTGATGGTCCTATGAGTCTTCATAAATAAACTCTAAAGAAGGGTCTAGTTAATCATCTCCTTAATGATTGGTCAAAACCCTTTTTTGAAAGACATGATTGAGAGTTGATTGGATGGTTGATAGGCCGGATGGCTCGATTATGATATAATTTATGGATGGATATGCGTCCATATGAGACCCTTGATTGGATTGATTGAGATTTATTGTCTTATGAGCATTGAGTCTTGGGAGGAGTATCAAGCACCAAAATAAGTAAGAGTAAGTCCAACTCAGACTCATTAACTACGTCACCAAGCGTAATTGAGGATTGAACCGTTAAATTAGATATTCCCTCTTGATTGGAAGTCCCCGAAATAATAGCGGACTTAATTGACCAGATCTATTATTTTGATTTGTTCTTTACCTGGCAAGTATAAAATGACTGTGGCAACATAAGCAGGATTATTATACAATCATTGGCTCGTAAGTGATTGTTGTCGGATAAGAAAAACTCCCAAATAGGTTATATACTGATAGTACTCTGATTTGATTAGATTTGATTCAGATTGGATTGGATAGTATTGATGGGTCATTTTCTACTCTTTATTCTTGTTTTAGATAGACATTTGACATTCTGCTTGAGTTTTTTCTAAATTAATGTTATTCTATATTATTCTACCTATATCTGTTTCATTCAGTCATTTTACATACTCGTACATTCCATTTACTGACGTCCATTTGGATTGCATCATTTCATGATGCAGAGACAGGAACTAGAGATCATCAACAAGTGCATCATTGAGGATCTATTGCAGTCAGTTGAGTTGGTTAACCCTCCCCTACTCCAGAGGATTGTCATTTATATTTTCATCTAGCTTTTTGAGTCAGACGTTAGATTTGTTTTATTTTGATTTGAGATAGTTATGGGTCTTTCATTGGCACCAACTAATAGTTGTAGAGTTTTCATAGACTAGAGTCGATTTGTCGATCAGATATTATGTTGAGTCAGTTTCTTTCATGCTAGCCTAATTTTTTATATGATTTTATAAGACCCAGATTGCCCACCTTTTATTGTCATAGTTTTCCGCTAATTTGTTAAATATATTGACTGAGTAAGTGTGATGAGGTCAAGTAGTTCTCTTAAGGACTAGCAATAGTCTCTAAGTGCCGGCCACGTCTAGGGTACCCTCCTGGGGCATGACATAAATTTTACTAGAGTCAAATATAAACATGATACAACTCATATATTACTGGCAAAGATTTTAATTATTTCAAATTATAACAAGCCAAGTTAGCCAAGTCTAAAATCACTAAAATTGAACATTCAGTTAACTCTACATAACTGAAAACATAGTTTTTAAGGTTATTTTACCTTAATCCCTCTGCAAAATAATTCAAACATCAGATTGATTTAAATTAAAAGAAATTTATCAAATGTAGAGGTTTCATCCCCCTAATTCCATGTAGAGGTTTCATCCCCCTAATTCCTCTCAATAGATGGATTTTCTTAAAAAATTATAACATAGAAACATAATATATTATTATAGCAGATATATATATGTTTGTGTATCTGAAATCATAGAAGTGAGAACTCTGTCAATAGAGACAACATCTTTTATGGAATTTTCCTTTCTTCTTTGAAAATTGGACACAATCATAAAATAATAGTTCTAACATAAATATTTAACATACATATATGATAAACATGGAACACATATTCTTAGGTGTCAGCTGATGTCACCCAAATTATATTCTTTATAAAGAGTTAAAGAGGTCGATACAAAATATAGTAACTCAACTAGCTTGTGATTCAACTCTAAGATGGATACATCTACTTGAGAAAAGAACTTCCCAAGAATGTACCCATAAATTGTCCAGGTACTAATGGTTGCTTATGATAACTTTCCAATTCATGTAGTTGCTTACTAGTCAATGAAAATGGGAATAACTTTATTCTAGTTCTTTCTTAAAAGATACCGGGTAATTATATTATAGGGTTGATGAATTCCTTTAGGCCTTTGCAAAAAACACATGTTCTATGGTGGAAGGGAAGGGGAGGAAGTGGTAGGTGTTCTATAAAACTCCAAAGATAAGCGTTGATTTTGTAATTTATCTATCATTAAATAGGTCCGCTATCATTAAATAGGTGTTCTATAAAACTCCAAAGATAGTCTATCTGTGCCTTTAAATAGACCAGAACATCCCGGTCATGTGCTAGTCATGTGCTTGCCAAGTCAGTTGACATCCCTAACTAATAGGCTAACAATTTAAATTCAAATTACAAGTTTATCTAAAACATGCTAACAAGTCTAAACAACTAGAAACTTCCAAAATTTGCTAACTTCCCGTGCATGTGCAAGGCACATACATGCAACCTTCAAATTTGGCACCCAAATCAGTGCTTTGTCACCCAAATTCACGCTTTCCACATGCCTGTGTCATGCCCAGGCCCTACACACGTGCTTGTACCATGGCACAGGCCTTACTCAGCATAGTTTGCCATTGTGGTTCGATTTCTTGTGCCATTGGCCTTGCCCAATACCTAGCCTCAAACTTATTTAGCCATGACCATGCCACGTTATAGCCATACCTTTCCTTAGCTTGCCCAACCTTAGTCATGCCTTAGCCACATCCTCCCTTGCATGTCCTGGCCACACCAATGCCAAGATCTTCCTTCACTTGAATTGTATCTTGACCGAAGTCATGGGTCCTTGGCTTGGTTCATCAGGTAAATCACTAGCCAAGCCCGAGCCACTCGAATCATCAAGCTGAGGGTCTAGCAAACTTCCCCCACCCGATGATCTATTTATCCTCGATGAGGTAGATTTCTTTGATGACACAGAATCAAGGTATGCTTTAATTTGGTCCTCAAACTACCACAATCATGTTCCTTTCTCCCAGGTTGCATCACATGCCTACTTTCCTTTTCAATGAATCAGGAATTTTGCCCGCCTATTTTTCTTATGGTATCCCGCAGTCCTATGATCCTGAATCTTCTCAATTTGATCTTTAAATTGTGCCTGCACAATAGGAGAAGCATATCTTGATACCGACCTTGTAGGATCCTCAACAATTCTATTAAAAGGCTTCAAATAGATCACATAAAATATGGGGTGAATCTTAAGTCTTTCCGGTAGATTCAACCGATAAGAAACTTCACTCACTTTTTCTACAACTTCAAAAGGTCTATAATGTTTTCCAATCAGCGAACGATGAACTATTTTGCTATTTATTATCTTCCAAATCTGTGGAGTCAACTTCAGCAGCACCTTATCTCCAACTTAGAACTCTAAAAGCATGTCGATCTTTGTCAGGATACTTCTTCATTCGTATTGCTGCCTTTTCTCAAGTTTTCTTGTGTCTCATCCAGTATCTCTTGCTTATCACAGGCATACTTATAAGCAGCAGGAAATTTTTCTTGTGTATTAGCCCTAGCAACATCCAATGGTATATTGGACTGCATGCCTAGGGCTAACTCAAACAGACTCTTCATTGTTGCAGATAATTTGTGCAAGTTATAACAAAATTGTGCATTATCCAACAACTCAATCCAATTTCTCTGGTTTGCAGTCACATAATGTCTGAGATATTCTTTAAGTAGATGATTGATTCTTTCTATCTGTCCATCATTTTGTGGGTGGTTTGCCATTAAGAACTTCAAATCAATGCCTATCATATTGAATAAAGAAGTCCAAAATAGCATCACGATCACTCACAATATCCAATAGAGCACCAAAGTTTTTCACAACATGCTTATAAAAAAATTCAACAGCTACTTTAGAAGAACATAAAGTAAGGGAAGCAATAAAGATATCATATTTTGAAAACCTGTTAACAACAACCATAATTGATGCTTTTCCATCCACCTTTGGAAACCCACTAATGAAGTCCATTAAAACAGACGCACATGGAGGCTCAACAATGGATAGAGACTGTAACAAACTTGCTTCCTTCTTCTATCCTATCTTGTCCAGTTGACACACTAAACATAATTGTACATAGGCCTCAATGTCATCTTCTTTTTTTGGAAAGAAATAATTTTGGGACAGCAATGCCATCAACCTTTCAATACTCGGATGTCCAACATAAACAGTATCATGTGTTTCTTTGAGGAGTTTTCTTTGCAGCCTATTACCTTTAGGTACAATGATCCTCTACCCTTTGAAATAAAGAAGATCGTCCGCAATCCAATACCATCTAACTATTCCCTCCTTAACTTGATCTATTAACTTAACATATAATGAACCATATGCTACACTAAACTTAATCTTATCAAAGAAATCAGATTCAAGTCTAGTAATTGCATAAATAGCAGCAAATACTTCTTTGCAACTCAATGCATCAACCACTTGGTTTTTCTTCCCTGTCTTTTGTACCCACACAAAGTCATATTCTACCAACTTCTCTTGCTCTCTAGCCTGCTTCAAGATCAATTTCTATTGAACTATGATGTAAATATTAGTCATATTGTCCATCTTGACTACAAACTTTGTTCCTAGGAGATACACCCTCCATGTTAGAAGAAAATAAAGTACTGCCACCATCTCCTTTTCATAGGCAAGGTACCTTTGCTACGTAGGATTCAACTTCCTGCTCTTAAATGCAACATGATGATCATTTTGGACCAACACACCCCTAACAACAAAATTTGAGGCATCTATGTGCACTTCAAATGGTTGATCAAAGTATGGAAACCACAATATTAGTTCAGAGGAAATAGTGTTCTTCAAAGAGTTAAAAGCCTTTTCTCTTGTATCTGACCAAGCCCACTTCACATCTTTTTTCAGTAAACCCATCAAAGGGGCAACCTTTATGAATAGCTAGCAATGAATTTTTTATAATAGTTTGCCAGTCCTAAGAATGATCTTAGATCCTTAATCTTGTTGGGTGCTTGCTTTTCTACTATTGCTTGCACTTTCTTAGGGTCTATGCGCACTTGGTTTGGACTAACCAAATGGCCCAAAAACTTGATTTTGCAACTAGAAAATTCATATTTTTCCATCCTGACATAGAATTGGTATTCTCTAAGTCTTTGCAACACCTTCGTCAAATGCAATAGAAGATCTTCTAAAGTGCTACTATATATGACTACCATCTAAGTAAACTACTACAAAGTCATCAAGATAATCATAAAGAACATCATTCTTTAAGTTGCAGAAAGGAGACACGGCATTAGTCAGCCCAAATGTCATTACAAAGAATTTATATCTACCATATCTAGTTACACAAGTGGTCTTCGGCGCATCCCCCTTGGCTATGCGAACCTACCAATAGCCAGATCTTAAGTTTGACTTTGAAAAAAATACTATCCTTATACAGTCTATCCAGCAAGTCCTGAACTAGCGGCACATGATACTTGTTCTTCACAGTCACTTTGTTTAACACCCTGTAATCAATACACATCCTAAGACTACTACATTGCATTTTTTGAAATAGAACAGGAGTACTAAATGGAGCCTTGGAAAGGCTGGATCATGCCAGTGTTAAGCAACTCAGACAATTACTTCCTCAGCTTAGCCAATTCTAATCATGTGATCGATCCCCCTCCTTGGAATCAGTCCAATAATGTGATCGATCCCCCTCCTTGGAATCAGTCCAATAATGTGATTGATCCCCCTCCTTGGAGGCAATTCTCTTAGCAGTTCTAGTGGCATCACATCCTTATATTCATTCAGCAACCTAGCAACATCATCATGAATTTCAATTTTCACATCAGGCTTCACTTCCACCAAAGCACCAAGATATGCAGGTTCACCTCTCTTCAAGCCTTTCTCGAAACCAGTAGCAGATAGTCAGTCCATAGTTCCTCGTTCTTCTTATCTTTTTCAGCAAATAAATTAATTCTCTTCACAAATTGGGGATCCTTCTCCCCCATAAGCATCAAAGCAACCAAATGAGGAATTGGGGCAACTTTGAACTTCCTCATGAAGTCAATTCCCAGCAAAATATTGAAGTTATCAAGTGGAACCACTATCAAGGTATGCACACCAAAATAGTGCCCAATTTTTAGAGGCACATTTGTTGCCATCCCATAGCCTGGTTGCATAGCAGAATTGATAGCCTTCATCTTTATTGGACAATTCATCACTTTCAGCTCATATTCTTTTATGATCTCTGAGACCATAAAAGTATGAGTAGCACTAGAGACTACCATAACAACAACATTTTTGTCCTCAATTTTCATATTAACATACATCAAAGTGTCATGAGTGTTAGACAAGTCCATAGAATTAGCAACACTTACACAGATAATATCTTTCATGGCATTACCCTCATCTATGTCCATCCCACCAATATTACATGGAGTATTGATCAAACGCAATGGGTTGACATATGCAGTAATTTCCTGTCCTTTCCTGCCTGCTTGTTTCTGCTCCTCAACTAGTAGTGCATTGATCTTCCTTTTCTTTGGACATTTCCTTGCCTAATGCCCTAGTTTTTAGCAAGTCTAACAAACTTTTCCCAACACCTTATTTGTTATGACTAGATGAAGCAACATCCACTTTTGCTTTGCCTTTGTCATTTCCGTCTGGCCTTAATTTGCATTTCTTTTGGTCCTTACCCTTCTCCTTTTCTTTTATTTAGAAGAGTGAGTTGGGTCAGCAGTAACATTTTTAATCAAAAATTGATCAAGGCATCTGCAGCAGCAACTGCACTAGGAAGATGTTGCAGATTTTGCCTGCGCAACTCATTTTGTGCCTACCTTTGCATTCTAGAAATGAAATCAACTTATTTTCATCTGGCATGCTTTGAATTCCCAACAATAGTGACGAGAATTCTTTCACATAATCTCGTATAGATCCCACTTGGTCCAAACATTTCATCCTATCCCTAGTAACCCAAGAAAAGTTACTTGCAGGAATTTCTCACGAAATGCCTCCCTCAACTGCACCCATGTATGAATCTTGGCCTGTTAGCACTATAATCATCATCACATGTAGTCCGCCACTACAGGATTGCATCCCCACGAAAGTAGCAAACTACCATAGTCAACTTGTCATGTTTAGAGATTTGGGCAGTAGTAAAATAATGCTCCAAGTTCCACAAGAAATTCTCCTACTCTCTGGCCCTACATGCACCATCAAACGATTTTGGTTATGGAATTTTGATCTTGTCATGTTCTTCGCCTCCCTAGGCAGATTTGCAATAGCCAAGCAGAGAATATTCACCTCCACCTTCAGATATTCATTTTCCTTCTTGAGGCCTTTAGTTTATGCACTCATAGAGTCATAAAAAGCCTGCAATTCGACCAACTGACCATCAACAGCACCACGATAGGACAACATAGTAGCCCTATATCTATGTTAGGACATCTGTCATGACCTTATCACTGTTTGTCATGCCCAGAATGGCTTCTAGTCATGTAACCTTCTCATGTAACTCTATGTAACTATTTCGCCAGCCATTTTCATGTTGAAAAAATCTTTACTCTGATACTAGTTGATATGGGGTCAACCCTTGCGATCTAACCCACTGAGGTAGACTAACACCCTTTGACTCACCTCTTTTTCCTCATTTTTGATCTAGTCTAACATGGAACAATGCCTATGAAATCAAGAACATATGCAAGTACAGGAACAAGTCCAAACTTTGTTATTGTACTTGTGCCAACAAAGAAGCACACAATACTTAGCCTTACAAAATTCATTCAGGCCAAAAATCTTTATATCGCCTAAGCTACACCTTCTTTTTGAAGACTAAAGGGGTCATTGCCAAGATATATAACCTAGCCAAGGTTAGGGTCGAACCTACAGGGAATGTCGTAGACTTAGAAGAATTTAAAGCAATTCGAGTGAATTAATCTATTTATCTCAACCGGGGGGAGGGGGGTTGTAACAATTATGAAAAGTAATACTAAACTAAGACAAGTGTGAAATTAGTATGAAGAGTAACTAGGATATTATGTTCCCCAATATTCTCTAACTTGGAATATCAGATAATCGGATGCTTTTCTAGTGTTTAGCATGGAGAATGGTAAGTTAAACCAAATCCTTTGATCCAGGCGAGAGGTGAATTATACTACATGATTTGATCTATTCCCGTAGTGTGACATTACTGACCCTTACCTATTGTTCCAGTACAACCTCCCCTTCGCCCAATTTGGTTGATTAGATGAGAAACATCAATCGAATCCGATTAATTAATCTATTTTTCTATTCATTACTACCTTGATCCAGTCGGTAGCACTAAGTGAGTTCTGATGTTGGCCACCATTAAAAAGAATTCAAATCAAAGAGAATTACTAAGTGAGTTCTGATGTTGGCCACCATTAAAAAGAATTCAAATCAAAGAGAATTAATTAATACATGCATACACACTTTTCAAGAATTATGAATTATTTGACTTTACCTTGTTAGTTCTTTATGGTTCCCATAATCTTAGTTATAGATTTAACTACTCATTATCAGTGTAGATGAAAGAATCATAAATTTGAATAAAATAATTGAACACTTACACAAGATAATTAAGAACAATAAATTCAAGCTCCTCACTACGAATCACAAGATTTAACTAAAGACACAAAAATATATTTCACAAGTGTTTCTCTCAAGTTCTCTACTATTCTATGTTGTTCTACAATGATTTTTTAATGGAAAATAACCTAAAAATCTATTTATAGTCTTTAAAATATAGAAACAAAATAAAATAGGAGAACTAGGTCGGCATGCTCTACGAGCCATAGAATGTTTTATGGCCTGTAGTCGGGGCTTCGTGGATTTTATCTTCAATTCTGGTTTGACTTCTACGACACCTATCTACGGGTCGTATAGATTTTTATGGCCCGTAAAGGGTTTCGTCTTATGATGTTTTAGCAACTCCCAACTTTTTGATCCTCAGGGCATGACACTAAGTCTATGGCTCGTAAAATATTTGACGGCTCGTCTGCATATTCTTAAACTCAACTTTAGAAAGTCACCCTTCACTAGAATTTTGTTCGAAACCAACTCTAGGGCTCGTGAATCCATGACCCGTAAGGGTCTCGTAAAACCTCAATTTCGGCAAAATCTGCACACTTAGCCCAAAAATCAAGTCAACCCTGTAATTCTACAAAACAAACATAAAAACACATCAGATGTACTAATATCACTTTGAGAATTTAAAATTCTATGTTTTAAGCATCAGAAGTGTTGTATTGTGACAGTACATCAACACCCAACTTAAAATTGTTGCTTATCCTAAAGCTACACACTTAATCTATATAAGCAGTCCAGTAATACACAAACCTTAATCTAATGGCATACATTATATCAAATTTAAGCACAGACACCCACACTAATTTAAAAGCACATCAGCTAGCTATCAAGCAAACCAATACAGATCAACATATATGACTGTGCAACTATGAAAAGCAAGGCAATTATCAACAAGCAACAATCACTGAGTTAGTACAATGTCAACAATGTAATACAAGTTTCCTTATGTAAAGAAGTCCCATATCCCTGTCCTAATGATATTTTTAGATTCAATGCTTGGGACTATGTAAAATCACTCTCTCTCACAAAAGATATTCAAACACCATGCTCAATACCATATGTTTGCTCTTATACTCATAGCTATGACCTCTGACTACTTGGACTAGGATCACTTTAGGACTTTATTAGCTTGTAACGTAGGCTAAGTGGGCTTTGCTATGATGTGTTGGGAACATAGTGACTAAAGGCCCTCCTTGACACTGTGTTTCTTTACACTTTTACCCTACCAACACTGTCATTTTTCAACTCATTCTCTCCACCTCCTATTTCAAGCTTCTCTGGGTGGCTTATTCTCATTTTTCGGCTTTTTGCCTTTTGTTTTTACATCATTTTTTTTAGCTTTTTGATTAGGCATCACTCATTTTTCTTGCACCCAGAATATATTTTTATCCCCTTTTTCATGTATCACTAGTTTTTCCCCTCATTTTGTGTTTATCCTTACACCAGTCATCCTCAACTTAGGCTTTTGGCTTGAGTCGAGGTGCACAATATCCAACCTAGGAACCAGGGCCACGTTTCCTAACCACCCTCAACTTAAGTTTTTTGCTTCAGTCAAGGTGCACAATGTTCAAGGAAGGATCAGGGCCAATTTCAGGATTTTACATCTAATAAGGCTAGGTAACTTAGGTTTTTACAAAGAAAAAGGTACATGTAAGACTCAAACATTAGGATCAAGGGACACATTATACATTTGGTTGGTTATTTAGGCTAAGTGGACTATTAAGCACAATGGCCTAAGATCATTTCCTATCCAACTAACCTATAGTCTAAGTCATAGTAACAGGGAAAGTTCTGAATTGAAACACAGTATATGAATTTAGCAAAGAAAGCTCACACACACGTAGCACTTGATTACAATATCAACAAAGACTCTTAAATCATATTTTTTTATTACAATTCATCCTCACTATTAGAACAAGCATTGTCACTAATCAAAAATGCATGGTTGTTACCAAGACTAACTAACAAAATTTTAGTGGCTATCATCTTTCACATAGACACAAAAAATCGACATAGGACATAGATATCAGTACTACATGCTACTAATACTACCTACACATCCTAAATATGCCGGTTCAACAGAAACTAAATATCCTTGTGGAAAAAGAACATAGGCAAGAAAACCCCTAAGATTCAAAATTTTGAATAGTTATAAGCCAAGGTTACTCAAACTTCATTGAGGCATATAACTACCCAAACCCCATCGATAAAGAGTTGTATTGTCCTCGACGCACCAAAATGGAATATAAAGCACAAGGTCAAAAAGAACATACCTGGGTGCCTAAGCACTAGTCTCTACCTTGGATTGCCTCCCAAGCAGTGCCTGATTTATTGTCTTGGCATGACATAGACAGCTTAGGTACTCAGACTTTATCAAGTTCCCAAATATTCTTTTTCACATCGTCTGGCCTCTTCATTGACTGACAGATGTTGAAGAAAACTTTTCCATTATTCAATCTGAACATGAGTTGGCCAACTTCCATATCCATTAGTGCTCGACTAGTGGCTAGGAAGGGCCTTCCGAAGATGATTGGGACTTCTAAGTCAACTTCGCAATCTAGGATCACAAAGTCTATGAGGAATATAATTTCTCAACTTTGACGAGTATGTCATAAAGTATCCCCACAGGCTTCTTCACCGTGCAGTCAGCCATCAACAATCACATGGTCATTGGAGTAAGGGCTCCCAATCCTAGCTTTTTGAAGACTATAAGGGGCATCCAATTTATGCTGACACCGAGGTCACACAATGCCCTTGCGAACTCCATATGTCCAATAGCGCATGGTATGGTAAATGTTCCAAGATCTTTGCGCTTTTGCATGAAGGACCTTGTAGTAATTGCATTGCAATGTTGGAGCTCTTGGGAGAGCTCCCGACTCACATTCCACTTCTTTATAACCAAGTCTTTCATAAACTTTGCATACCCTAGCATCTTCTCTAATGCCTCAATGAAAGGAATATTGATAGAGAGTTGCTTCATCATGGAGAGAAAGTGGTTGAAACTACCCTTCTCCTCCTTTTTTTTGATTATTTGTGGGAAGGGATTGCCTTACCTCCAAATTTAGTGGAGCTAAGGGATTGCCTTACCTCCTTGTGTTGGGCATACAACCTAGGATACCCTGCAAATAAAATCAAACAACAAAAATAAAAATAAAAATAAAGTACAAGAGACTCTAGCAATCAACACTAAAACTAACTAATAGTAAAATCAAATCAAAACCTAGTCGTATCCCCCGGCAACGGCGCCATAATTTCTGATGATGTTCATGCTCCAATAAGAAAGCGGTCATCATCAGTAATTAACCTAACCGAGTTTAGGGTCGAATCCGCAAGTAATACAGGGCTTGACTACAAGACTTCACTACTAATCTTTTCTAGCAATTATGACTATAATCTCTAAATAGGGGGGAGGGGTTTTGTGATTCAAATTCAAAATAAAATAAACACTAACTATAATGCAAGGAAATACTCAATTTTTGGGACAACTCAAGAATTTTGTTCCCCATGGTTCGTCGACTCAATTACCCTAGATAACATAACTACAATTGGTGATTTGCATGAAGGATTGTAACTTAGGTTCTTCTAGCCCTCTTATGAAGGTGAGGGTCAAATTTCACCATGGCGCTTGGTCGGCCACCATGGCGTGCCAACTAACCGTTACCAATAGTCCAGTTCAACCTCCCCTTGGTTAGGTTTGGTTGATTAGACGAGAACACATCAATCGAATTCTGTCATCTACTTTCTTTTTCCTATTCGTCACTACCTTGGTCGAGATCATGATAGTAGGCAGGGTTTCGTGTTGGCCACCACCAAACAACAATAAAAATTAAGGGAAATAGATAATACATGCAAAACCCTAATCATAGA
>JAABOM020021816.1:0-18329 GCA_011800125.2 Solanum clarkiae
TATTAGACTAGTCTCATGCCTTAATTGAAGGCTTAGTTTTGTATATATTCGGACTTTGCATATTGTGAATGGGCAAGGAAAATATTCCCCTTCTATCACTACCATTAAATGACTCATATGTTATAACGCTATTTTTGTTCCGGGGATCCTTATGGGAATTTCATGGCATCAATGGTAAAAATAATTGAATCAGACCAAGAGAATAATAATGGGAGGAGTATACTAAAGCTATATTAGGTTAGTATTTGCAGATTAATGAGAAATACTTTCATAAGTATATTATTGGTGCATTTTGTGATTTGTGGGTAATCCATTCATCTACTTCAATCGAGAGGCATTTGATGATTCTCCATTCGCATATAATACTAGTAATTCACCTGGTCCTCATTTTGTCTTTGATAAAAATTAAGGATGGAAATACATGATAACATCCAAATTTCATCAATGGTGGAGTTGGATAGGATAGGTTAAGATATATGTAGATATTATTCTTATATTAAGTGAGGTTAAAAGATTGTTTCTGTTAGACTCTTGCTTGAAAAAAATACTTTTGAAGCTAAGGTTGAGAATAAGATTTGTAAAGAAAAATGTTGATCGTGTTTCATCTTCATATGTTTGAAAGAAAATAAATAGAGAAATAAAATGCAAATTTGTTTCTCAAGTTGATCGCTAATCTTTTACCTATTTTTTTTTATAGTTTCTATTTCTTAAAAAACAAAACAAAGATAAACGTAAATAGTGAACTAAAATGGGGGATATATGTGTAAATCCGCCAATTTTCACTTACAATTCCAACTAAGTAAGTGTTTAACCTTATATTTTAAAAATTTATTTTCAAATATATGTCTGACCCGAGATTTTGAATTAGAATTTGAAATTAATTAAAATTTTGCTTATTAAATATTTTGTTAATAAAAGTATGTAATATAATAAACTTTAAAAGAAAAGAATCAGTAAATTATTTCGGAAACATTAAACTACACCTTTTATATTTAGGAGACTTTGTTCCACATTAAATTTTTATCGAATAATTATTTTACTTCTAATTATTCAACTTCAAATTATTACTTTATGTATTCATAATATCTCTCTCTCTCTCTCTCTCTCTCTCTCCCTCTTTATATATATATATATATATATATATATATATATATATATATATAGATAGATAGATAGATAGATAGATAGATAGATAGATAGGTAGATAGATAGCTAGATAGATAGATAGATAGTAATTGAATTGATTTTTTCATCCTTGTCGGTTCACAATAGATAAAGTATTGCATCAAGCTAATAATATCTATTTAATTTTGTATACATGAATATTGTATTTATTTAACCAAGTACTATTACATATCTATCTATCTATATTATGTCAAAAGCATGAATGCCCTTAGAAATGTCGTTTGAACTTTTTGTCCTTCATTAAAATACTCTACTTTAGAAGAAATCATCTTTTCACATTTTCTCTTAATTTATTATTTTATCTTTTATTTATTTAGTTTCAATATTCACTTTTAAACTAGGATTCTTTTATATTTAGAATTCATGACTCTTGATTTAGGACTATTTTATATAAATACTTGTCTAGGCTATGAAGGAAAAAGCCAAAATATTATCTTGATTTCGTTTGAATTAGAATTACCTTATATTGATTTAAAACTATTCTATTTAATAATTGTCTAGGCTATGATGGAAAAAGGAAAAATACTACTATGTTTCTAATATTTATATTTAAGACTTTGGAATTAACGAAAATTTTAATTATCAAAAATTTTGTTATATGAAACTACGTAATATAGCAAATTTAAAAAGAAAAAAATAATTAAATTTACGTTGGAAACATTAAACTACTCATTTTATATTTAAGATTCTTTTTAAAAATTAAATTTTAATCAATTAATTATCCAACTCCTAACTTTTCAATTCCAAATTTTTACTTTATGTATTCATAAACTATATTATAAGTAAATTGAATTAATTTTCTCATCTTTTTCTGTTCATAATAAATTAAACTATTGCATCAAACTAATAATATTTATTTAATTTTATTTATATGAGTATTATATTTATTTTAATGACAAGTACTATTTATATATAATTTTTAAATTACATGACACATACATGTAAAACACGTACACTAGACTAATAATTTATTAAATTGACACGGTACACATGTGCAAATCATGTACATTGAACAAGTTTAACTTATAAATGTAAAATATTTCATAAATGTAAGTAAAACTAATGTTGAGGTGTAAATATTTCCTTTTTTAAAATATTTTATTTAGTCAAACATATATTGAATAAAATTATTATTGAGATTACATAAATATAAACTAATGCTAAGGTGTAAATATTTCATTTTTTATTATTTTTAGTCAAATATCTATTAAATTAAAATGAATATTGATATCATATTATATTTATTTATTTTACTGTAAATCTTCCCTAAATATTAAGTTTCAAAAAAAAAACTTTGTCGTGGCATTTATTGCTTTCCACACCAACTAAAATTTTGAGGAAAATGACATTTATATGTACAACCCATCCATCAAGCTCCAACAACTACAAAAATAAAAAAAGTCACATCTTTTTTTGATCATTCAAACTTCAATACTTCCCCCTTTGTTTCTTTTAGAAAAAAAATTAATTTGTCTTCTATATTGAAAAGCCAAAAGAAATCCTCTTTTTTCTCCATTAGTATGTCATTTGCCACATTGTGAAAATCCTAAACTCTCTCTTTTAGACTTGAAAATAACCACAATATTTTCAAATCCCAAAAATATAACAAAAATGTTGATGATTACATGGTGAAAAAAGTGATTGAAGACCTAAAAATAGAGAAAGAGAGATCTTTTTTTGAGGCAAGGAAATATTTCGATTCTTGAAGTGTCATTATTAGCAAGGATTAATAATAACAATAGTGGTTAAAGGCTCGAGCATCTACCATTTGATGACTCATGTGCTATAAAGTTGTTGGATCTAATGGATTCTTATGGGGGAAAAACTAGTTCAATTCTTGAGGATCATCATCCACATAGTCAAAGAGTAATAATAATGGTAGTAGTAACCGGTTTGAGAATCTATCATTTAATTATTCATGTGTTATAGAGTTGCTAGATTTGATGCATCCTCATGGAGAAAAAACTAGTTCAATTCTTGAAGAGTCATCATCAGCATTATTAAAAAGTAATAACAGTAGGAGTTATAACAGGCTCACGAATTTACCATTTAATGACTCTGGTATTATAAAGCTGATAGATTCAATGGATTCTTATAGGAAAGAAACTAGCTCTATTAGTCTTGAAGTGTCAGAGAGTAATAGTAGTAGTAATAGTAACATGCTCGAGTATCTACCAAGTAATGACTCATGTGTTATAACACGATGGATCCGATGGATCTTTATGGGAAAAAAACTACTTCAATTCTTTAAGGGTTATCATCAACATTGTCAAAGAGTATTGATAGTACTAGTACTAACGAGCTCGAGAATCGACCATTTACCTTCAACTCTGTGGGAGCCATTCTATATGGAAGAAAGGAGATAGGTTGAGTGTCGGGTAGAAGGTCTATACCTGTTGTCACACCCAGGAGGGTACCCTTACCGTGGCCGACATTCAAAGACTATTGCTAATCCCCAAGCAAACCATTCGGCCCCATCAGATTTGTTCAATCACATTTAAGTAGCGGAAGGCACCCATAAATAAGAATATTTAAGAATAGAACTGGCAATAATAAATAAAGGCCAAATAATCCTCCTTCAACTAAGTAACAGTAGTGTGAAAGAAACTAGCCTATAATAAAAAACTAGTCAATAATAATATCTAATCACAACTCAATAGTCTAGTCTATGAAGCCTCTAGACATCTGACTAAGTGGTGCCAATGACAGACCCGTGGCCACCTTAAAAACAGAATAAGATAAATCTAACTCAAGCTAGAATGGAAACATAATATCCTCCGAGAGTAGGGGAGGGCTCACAAATCAACTAAAAGCAAATAGGTCATCAATGGGGCGCCTGCTGATGATCACTAGTGACTATCTCTGCTTCATGAAAAGATGCAGGCCCAAATGGATATCAGTACGTGTAATATGTGAGTATATAAAATGGCAGAAAGAAATATATAAAGAAAGAATAACATCAACTCAAATAACTCAACTCAAGAAATAGGAAAGTCAATCATCATGTCAAGAGTCTAAAGTAAGAATGTAATTTAGACAAAGACTACTCTTCTATCATCTGCATCTCATTTACTCAAAGTACTATCAAAGCCTATTTGTGAGTTTTTCTAACAGATAACCATCACCTATGAGCCGGAGACGATACAACAAAGTGATTTTGTTCCCACATCCATCCAATACCTTACCGGAGGTAGAGGACATCCCATCAATGGATCCACAATCAATAACATCAAGTCCTCATTTTTGGATAATAGGAAATATCCAATTTTACGGTTCAATCCTTTCCTATGTTGGATACGTAGTTATTGAGTTCGAGTTGAACTTACTCTTACTCAATTCAGTCATGAACCAATCCTAGGGCCTAGATGTGACATGGAAAATGGGAACCCGAAGTGGCCCAAACAATCCTCTTAGCATATCAATCACATGTCCTTGGTCACAGAAACAAAGTAAGCAATATCAAGAAAGTATAAACAAGGATAAAGGGACTAAGGGAGTCTTTAATAGCATAAATCATTGAAAGAGTCAAAGCGCAAAACATAATTACATAACTTGTCCAATAACACCTTTAGCATAAATTGGGCAGGAGCCAAGATGCTTTCCAGGATCACCTTTTTAGTATCAAAGTTCAACATAACAGATAACAAAAGTAGGAGTGCAAAGCTAGTGTCCCCGAACTTGAGGACCTACCAATAGCTATTCTTCAAGATGACCAACTAGCGATGGGGAGATGATTGTTAGGGGCTTCGGTTCCTACATGGTAACATCATGTAGGAATAGAGTATGCATTAGTATGTTTGAATGCACTAAGTATGTAGGATGCAACGTAGAAAGAGTAGGCAACATAATCAAAGTGCATATACATAAGCAAAAAGATAGTATACTTGCAACATGGCATGCATGATCAATGCTTGAAGTAAAATATGCTTATATAGAACATAATACATGTGTAGAAAGAGACCATCATCATATACCAAGCCAAACTAGTACTTGGAATCCAAGGCATACCACCCTCTTGGAAGTCGATTGAGGTATCTACCCCTTAATTCGTAGTACGAACTTATCACCCCCGACAAGGCGATTGAGGTATCAACCCCTTAATTAGTAGTAGAGGCTTACCACCCCCCAACAAGGTGATTGAGGTATCTACCCCTCAATTGGTAGTACAAGCTTACTACCCCCCGACAAGGCAATTGAGGTATATACCCCTCAACGTGGTAGTACATGCATACCACCCCCTCAACAAGGTTGTACATGCATACCACCCCCTCAACAAGGTTTCTTCAACTTGCAACACTATAGATACTTTTTAAGAAATCAACACATTCATACATTCCTTTCATCATCATAAAATCATTTAGCGCATAAGCCATGCATAGACCTTTAATAACTCAAGAATTCTTAAACGGGCATTTATCAAACACTTGGCGAGTGTATAATGCTAGTTCAAAATTATGCAATTTAAGAACGAAATCATCTGCGAAAACTTAATGTTAATCAATCCACCAACACTTAGTAACACCCTCATGCAAGATACATTGAAACTCCTCATCAAATCAGATTATGGATTCATAGCTCAAAATATGCTTAAACAGTCAACATTTCATGAAACCCCAATATGGTTCATAATCAATTCATAATAAGAAATACTCATAGATAAATCAACTTGAAAACATGCAATTTACTTAAAAAGGAAGGTTGGGCACCATGGGTGGAACGACCCAATGGTTGAAACCCACATACCTCAACTTTGGAGATTTCCTTGATGAATATTTGAATGGGAACTTGAATCTTGAATGAATTCCTTGTTATCCGGAATAAGTTTGGGACACTTGATTTTAAATGAAATATTTGGCTAAGTGTTTGAGAGGGTTTTGAGGGAATATCATGAATGATATGGGGTTGAAAAATGACTAAAAATAGGTGTTTTTAGGCATAAACATGCTTTGGCCCAAGACCCCAAGGCCTTGGACGAAAGTAGAATAACTGGCAACAAAAATGTATAGGTTCGCACCATGGCCGCGTTGCGCCAAGGGCATGGATCGATTATGTTTTTAGTGAATTATGGAAAATCGAATTTTGATACGGTTTTCTAAATCGGGGTTATACCCATTTCTCATTCAAGTTTATCCCCTAATTACGAAAATGAAGTTGGATTTCGATATCACACATGGATTTTCAGATATATGGAAATTATGACTATGGGCATTTTCGAGGCACATTTTTGGGCACTTTTTATGGTGTTTTAATATCTCCCCTTGGGAACATTCATCCCCGAATTTCAAGGAAGCGTACATAAGAAGAGTAATCATGAAGAAATCTGCCCAAACGAGAATGCAATAATGCTCTTAAATACCACTTTCAAAAATCTCAACGTAAGTGTCAAAATCACCATCAAATTTGTCAACATAAACATGAATGCATGCAAAATAACATAAGAGCCGAACCATAAGACTTGTAATCACATAGAGGACTTAAATTAGTACCTTAGGCTTGAGTAGAGTAGAAGAGATAGGGATATTGTTGCCACGACCCAAGCCTAGGGCCTAGATGTGAATGGGGAACCTGAAGGAATCCCAAACAAGCATCTTACCGTATCATACACACATCCTTGATCACGGAAACAAGATTAAATAATAAGAGAGATATGCACAAGGAGAAATTGGGACTAAAGGGGGAAAGGATTCATACTATATCCATCAAGTAACAAGGGAGTCAAGGATCATAACATAGATACATAATATGTGCAACAACACATCTACGACATAGATAGAGCGGGGATCAAGACAAAGCAACCAGACTCACCTTCATAGTCAAAGTAACAATAAAGAAGAGCGTCTCAACACATAATAAGAGAAGTATAGACTAACGTCTCTGAAATGGAGGACTCACTGACTAGCTTGAGTGTACCGTACTAGCGACGTGGAGAAGGAGGATGATCAACTTGTGCTTCAGTTCCTACATGGTGATATCATGTAGGCAAGATTATGCATTAGTACATTTGAATGTACTAAGTATGTAGGATGCAATGCAACAATTTGATAAGCATCTAAGCAAGATGTAATATCATAAACAATAGATAGAATTATAATAATAAGACATGAATGAATGCTACTTTAAAGTAAAACATGCTTAGAAGGACATATTACAAGTGAAGAAGGTGACCGTCATCATATACCAAGGCCTAATACCTCCTTTGTGAGGCAATTGAGGTATATACCCCTCAATGTGGTAGCACGGGCCTACCACCCCCCAAGCTAGGAGAATGAGGTATATACCCCTCAATGTGGTAGCACGGGCCTACCACCCCCCAAGCTAGGAAAATGAGGTATATACCCCTCAATGTGGTAGCACGGGCCTACCATCCCTCGAGCTAGACGAGTAACGTATATACCCCTCAATGTGGTAGTTTCGGCCTACTACCCCCCGAACTAGGCAATTTATAATATTTCATTACCATAGATACTTTTCCCGAAATTAACACACAATTACCCTCCTTTCATCATCATAGAGTCATTCATAACAGAAGACATGCATTAGATCTTCAATTTCTGAAGAAACTCTAACCAAACATTTTATCAAACACTTGGCAGGTGTATAGTACAAGTGTAAAACCATTCAATTCAAGAGTGAAATCATGCAAGAAAATTCACTATAGAACCATCATTCAACACCTTGCAACACTCTCAAGCAATATACATCAAAACCTTTCATTAAATCTTACAATGTATCCAAGATTTATAGCTCAAAACATAGCAAAACAGTCACAATTTCATATAGCTTTAACATAGTTCTTAGACAAGTTTATACTAGCAAACACATTTGTAAAATCAACTTTAAAATCATGCAAATTAAGTAAAAAGAGACTAGGGCACCATGGGTGAAAAGACCCAATGGTTGAAATCCACATACCGTAGCTTTGGAGAAACTCTTGGTGAAGATTGACAATGGAGGCTTGAAGCTTGAAGTAAATCCTCAGATCCGGAAGAGGTTTTGAGACTTAAATTTAGGAGTGAAAAATATGGTTGTGTGTTTTAGTGAGTATTGGGGAATGAATAGGATGATATGAGGATGAAATATGGCTAAGTATAGGTAAAATACAAGTTTGGTAACACTTCGGCCCAAGACTTAAAAGTCTTGGACCGAGGCAAAAAAAAAACAGTCACAAAAATGTACATCTGCGCGTCGCCGAAGCGGTGTGCTTTACTCGTTGGAATTTGACATTTGGGAATTATTAATTTTTATACGGTCACTTTAGAATTGGGGTTAGACCCTTTTTCTTGTAATTTTGACCTCCTGAACAAGAATATGAATTCGGCTTTTGGATATCGCACACGGATCTTTAGATATATGGAAATTACGATTCTGGACACTTCCAAGACACATTTTCGGGCACTTTTTGGGGTCGTTTCAATATCTTCCCCTTGGGAACATTCTTCCCCGAATGTAAACGAAATGTACATGACAAGAGTGATCATAAACAAATCAGTCCCAATAAGAATACAACAGTACTTTTTTCAAAAATCTCAACACAAGTGTAAAATCATCATAAATTTGCCAACTTAAACATGAATGCATATGAATGACATAGGGGATGAAGTATAAGACTTTAAATCACACGGGAGACTTAGAATTAGTACCTTAGATTTGAGTGGAGCGGAAAAGATAAGGATATGGCTTTTGCATGTCCGCTTTGGCCTCCTATGTAGCACCTTCAAATTGTTGGTTCTTCCAAAGGACCTTAACGGATGCCACCTCCTTGTACCTCAATCTCTTCACTTGCCTATCCAAAATCTGAAGAGAACCTCCTCATAAGTCAAGTTATCCTTAATAACCCCCACAACATCAAGAGGCATAATAGCATTAGGATCAACCACACATTCCTCAACATAGAGACATGGAACACCGGATGAACAAAATCTATTTCACTAGGCAACTTCAACTCATAATCTACCTTACCAACCTCCTTTATCACCTTATAAGGACCAACATACCTTGGACTCAGCTTCCCCTTTTTACCAAAATGAACTACACCTTTCATTGGAGAGACTTTCAGATAAACCCACCCACACACTTTGAATTCAAGGTCTCTTCTTCTCACGTTGACATAGGATTTTTGATGACTTTGGGTCGTCTTCAACCTTTCCCTAATTATATTAACCTTCTCAAAAGCTTCCATAACCAGATCCGGTCCCAATAAAGCATCTCACCAACCTCAAACCATCTGATCGATGATCTACAACATCTCCCATAAAGAGCGTCAAATAGAGCCACACTGATGCTAGAATGATAACTATTGTTGTAGGCAAACTCAATCAACAAAAGATGATCATCCCAACTAACATTAAGTTCCAACACACATTCTCTAAGAATATCCTCAAGGGTTTGGATGGTTCTCTCAGCTTGGCTATCCGTTTTAGGGTGGAAGGCCGAAGAAAGCTTCACTCTAGTACCAAGACTCCTTTGGAAAGATCTCCAAAAATGTGAAGTATATTGTGCCCCATGATCCGATATGATGGAAAAAGGAATCCCATGCAACCTCACTAACTTATTGATGTATAGCCTTGCATAATCTTTAGCCCTATATGTGGTCTTAACCTGTAGAAAGTAAGCTGATTTTGTCATCCTATCAACCACCACCTATATGGAATCAAAACCCTTCCTAGTCTTGGGCAATCCAACTACAAAATCCTTATTTATCTCTTCCTACTTTCAAGTAGGAACCTCAATGTCTTGGGTTAGGCCATACAGCCTTTGATGTTCGTCTTTGACTTGTTGACAACTATGGCAACCAAAAATGAATTTGGCAATGTCCCTCTTCATGCCTCCCCACTAATACACATCCCTCAACTCTCTATACATTTTTGTGGAATCAAGGTGGATAGAATAAGAAGAATCATGGGCCTCATCAAGGATTTTCTCCCTCAAACCATCAACACAAGGCACACATAATCTACCTTAGTACCTAAGGGCACCATCTCCCCCTTGGGAGAAAACCTCTACTTTGTCCTCTTTCACCAAGGTCTTCAATTCAAGCAAGGAGGAGTCATGATCTTGTTTTGCTACCACCTCATCAACCAAGAAAGATTTAGACCCATCAATGACAATAATACCATCCTCACCAACGTCTTCCAACCTAACCCTCAATCTAGCCAATTGGTGCACCTCCCCAGCCATTTCCCTATCACCACCATCAACATGAGGTAGGCTATCTATAGACACCCTACTCAAAGCATCCGCCACAACATTTTCCTTACCGGATGATAATACACACTCATATCATAGTCTTTAAGAAGTTCTAACTATCTCCTTTACCTCAAGTTGAGATCATTTTGAGTGAAGATATATTGGAGGCTCTTATGATTTGTGAATATATCAACATGCACCACATATAAGTAGTGACGCCAAATCTTTAATGCAAACACCACCGAGGCCAATTCAAGATCATGAGTAGGGTAGTTCTTTTCATGAACTTTTGAGTTGCCTCGAAGCATAGGCTATTACCCTACCATTTTGCATTAGTATACATCCCAAACCAACTCTAGAAGCATCGCAATACACAACAAATCCCTCAATCCCATCCGATAGTGACAATATAGGAGCGGACACAAGTCTATCTTTCAATATTTGGAAGCTCCTCTCACATTCATCGGTCCACACAAACTTAACCTTCTTTTGAGTCAATTTTGTCATAGGGGAAGCAACAGAGGAGAACGCATTCACAAACCTTCTATAATAACCTGCTAGACCCAAAAAGCTCCTAATATCCGAGGGGGTCAATCATTTAGGCCAATTTCTAATCGCATCAATCTTCTTAGGATACACCTTAATACCATCCCCCATAGCACATGTCCTAGGAATGCGACCTCCTTCAACTAAAATTCACACTTTTCATACTTGGCATACAATTTCTCCTCCCTCAGTATTTGCAACACAACCCTCAAATAACCCATATGCTCCTCCCTACTATGTGAATATATCAAAATATCATCAATGAATACCACAACAAAGGAATCAAGGTAGGATTTGAAGACCCTATTCATTAGATCCATGAAGATGGCCGGTATATTGGTCAACCCAAAAGACATCACCACAAACTCATAATGCCCATCTAGTCCGGAAGGCCATCTTGGGAATATCACACTCCCTCACCCTCATGTGATGATACTAAGACCGAAGTTCAATCTTAGAGAAAAAGCTAGCCCCTTGTAGTTGGTCAAACAAATCATCAATTCTTGGAAGAGGATATCTATACTTTATAGTGACCCTGTTGAGTTATTGGTAGTCAATGCACATTTTAAGTAACACATCCTTCTTATTCACAAACAACACCGGAGCACCTAAGGTGATTGGCTAGTTCTAATAAATCTCTTCTCCAACAGATCTTTTAATTATTCATTTATTTCCTTCAACTCCACCAGGGCCATATGGTAAGGGGAAATGGAGATTGGTGGAGTATCGAGAAGGAAATCTATACTAAAATCTATCTCCCTTTCGAGAGGGACACCGGGAAGGTCATTTAGGAAGACATCAAGGAACTCATTTACAACTGGGACCGACTCTATGGGAAGGACTTTAGACTCCACATCTTTAACCCTCACAATATGGTAAATATACCCCTTAGAGATCAACTTACAAACTTTAATGCAAGAGATGAATCTACCCTTGACCACCACATCTTGACTTTCCCACTCAAGGATGGGTTCATTTTGAAATTGGAATTTGATCCTATGGTTTCTACAATTAATAGAAGCATAGGCATGCAACCAATCCATCCCAAGAATGACATCAAAATCAACCATGTCCAGTTCAACAAGATCACAAGGCAACAATTTATGCAAAATGCAAACAGGATAACTTCTATAAGCTTTCCTAGCAACAATAGATGCACCAATAGGAGTAGAAACATCATATGACTCATGCAATAAATCATGTTCAACATGAAACTTTTTAGTAACAAAAGGGGTAACAAAACAAAGAGTGGCGCCTGGATTAATCAAAGCATACACATCAAAGTCAAAGATTTTCAACATACTAGTAACAACATCGGAAACCTCATCAACCCATTGTCTCCCATGTAGAGCATAGAACCGATTGTGCCTTGGGCACTACCTTGTTGACCAACCCTACCCAAAGGAACCACATTTGCACCTCACGGACGCACCTCCTTACGCTTGTTGTGACTTCGTGGGAAATCGATCATCTTATCCCCCAACTCCCTACAACCATAGCAAGCACCGGTATATCTCAAGCATGGGCCAACATGACCCTTACCACATTTCAGGCACGTAGCATTAGGGACCACAACTTTAATACCTTGGGCCCTTGGGAGGTCATTAGCAAGCCCTCTATTAGCAACATGAGAGTACCCTTGACCTTGATGGAACCGACCCCTATTAGGACTTTGGAACCTACCCTAAAAAATAGGCCTTCTTAGCTCTTGACCCCTCCTCTTCCTCAACTTTTCCTCCTCTATTTGTTCGGCATATGTCATCAACCAAGACAAATCCATGTCACCAATTAACATGGTGGAATGACACTCCTCACTCACCAAGTTGGAGATACCTATTACAAACTTGTTCATCCTAGTCCTTGCATCAGACACCAATTGGGAAGCATATTTAGATAGTTAGGTGAACTTGAGGGCATATTTCCTCACGCTCATAACACCTTGTTTCAAGTTCATGAACTCTACCAACTTAACATCCCTAAGATCAAGCGGGAAGAATCAATTAAGAAAAGCCACTTTGAACTCCTCTTAAAGCACCACACTACCATTTCCCTTCTTCCCCTTCCATTGATCATACCATATTTGAACTACCCCTTTGAGTTGGTATGCCACCAACTCCACCTTTACATTCAGTCCAATACCCATGGTAGCCAAAATTTTGTAGACCTCATCAATGAAGTCTTATGGATCTTTATCCACTCTTGACCTATAGAAAACTGGAGGATTCATCCTCATGAAGTCCCTTTCCCTAGCTCCCGGGTTAGTAACATAAGGGGCTTGGGACCTATGGTTGACTTGATTGACCACAACTTGCACAAGCATAGTGAGAGCATCCCGAAGCTCACCATTCATAGGTTGCTCCTCGGGAGTTTGATCCCTTCTTCCTCGAGTGTTAGGCATGGTCTAGCATAGCAAAGAACAATCGTTAGGGGAAAAAAACCCTACTATAACTTTATACCACGACTTAGAATATGAAGAAGGGAAACATTTCCTAAAATGTCTCATAATGTCCTATTCATAATCAGGGCATGCTTCACAACCATGAATAGTACTCTAATCGATGCGGTGTGTTGGACTCAAAGGATCTATCAACCTAGTGCTTTGATACCATCATCATCACGACCCAAGCCTAGGGCCTAGATGTGATCGGCAAATCGGGAACCCTCTTAGCGTATCATACACATATCCTTGGTCGCAGAAATGAGATAAAACAATAAGAGAGATATGCACAAGGGGAAATTGAGACTAAAGGGGGAAAGCTTTCATACCATAACCATCAAGTAACAAGGGAGTCAAGGCTCATAGAATAGATACATAATATGTCCAACAACACCTTTACAACATATATAGAGCGGGGGCCAAGACAAAGCAATCGGGCTTATCCTCATAGAAAAGTAATAATAAAGAGGAATGTATTAACACATAATAAGAGAATCATAGACTAACGTCCCCTAAATGGAGGTCTCACCAACTAGTTTGAGTGCACCGTACTAGCCATGTGGAGAAGCAGGATGATCAACTTGTGCTTCGGTTCCTACATGATGTATCATGTAGGCAAGAGTATGCGTTAGTATGATTTAATGTACTAAGTGTGTAGGATGCAATGCAACAATTGATAAGCATATAAGCAAGATGCAATATCATAAATAATAGATAGCGTTATAACAATAAGACATGAATGAATGCTACTTAAAAGTAAACATGCTTAGAAGGACATATTACAAGTGAAGATAGTGACCGTCATCATATACCAAGGCCTACTACCTTTTTGGTGAGGCAATTAAGGTATATACCCCTCAATGTGGTAGCACGAGCCTATCACCTCCCGAGCTAGGCGAATGAGGTATATACCTCTCAATGCGGTAGCACGGCCTACCAGCCCTCGAGCTAGGCAAATGAGGTATTGACCCCTCAATGTAGTAGTTTGGGCCTATTACCCCTCCACCCCCACCCCCACTAGGCAATTTATCATCTTTCATCACCATAGATATTTTTCCTAAAATCAACATATATTTACCCTTCTTTCATCATGATAGAGTCATCATAACAAAAGACATGCATTGGACTTTCAATTCCTCAAGATACCCTAATCGAATATTTTATCAAACACTTGGCAAGAGTGTAGTGCAAGTGTAAAGCCATGCAATTCAAAAGTAAAATCATGCAAGAAAATTCATTGTAGAACCATAAATCAACACCTTCCAATACCCTCAAACAATAAACATCAAAACCCTTCATCAAATCTTACAATAGATCCAAGATTTATAGCTCAAAACAAAGCAAAACAGTCACAATTTCATATAGCTTTAACATAGTTTTTAGACAAGTTCATACTAGTAGACCCATTTGTAAAATCGACTTTAAATCATGCAAATTGAGTGAAAAGGAGACTAGGGCACCATGGGTGAAAGGATCCAATGGTTCAAACCCACATATCTTAGCTTTGAAGAAACTCTTGGTGAAGATTGAAAATGGAGGCTTGAAGCTTGAAAGAAATCCTTAGATTTGAAAGAGATTTTGAGACTTCAATTGAGAAGTGAAAAATATGTCTAAGTGTTTTAGTGAGTATTGGGGAATATTTAGGATCATATGAGGGTGAAATATTGCTAAGTATAGGTAAATACACATTTGCGAACACTTAGGCCCAAGACTTGAAAGTCTTGAATTGAGGCAAAAAAAAAACAGACAAAAATGTACAGTTGCACGTTGCGGAAGCGATGCGCTTTGCTCACTAGAATTTGACATTAAGGAATTTCAAATTTTAATACGGTTGCTCAAAAATCAGAGTTAGACACTTTTCCCCCTAATTTTGACCCCCTGAACAAGAATATGAAGTCAAAATTTCAATATCACGCACAGATCTTTAGATATAAGGAAATTACGATTCCGAGAATTTTCGATGCACATTTTCGGGCACTTTGTTGTTTCAATCGCTTTTGCATGTCCACCTTGGTTTCCTGTGCGGCACTTTCAACTTGTTAATCTCTCCAAAGAACCTTGAGTTCCTCAACATTCCCACTTGTCTATCAAAAATTTCTACCAGAACCTCTTCATAAGTTAAATTATATTAACGGCCCATGTGGAAGGCAATGTGAATGGAATTAAGCTGGAAATGACTATTGTTTGCCTAAGTGTAGTCACAACACACGGCTCTTGTGACTTCATACAGTCCGTATGTCCCTTCATGAAATTGGTCTCGTAAAATTTTTCTAAGTATGGGATCTTCATGCTCGAGATAGGTTTACCTTCAAGATTTCAATTCAAACTAATCTATGTTGTTTAAGGCTATCACTAGTCTCCTACATCAAGTCAAGTTCTCAAAGGCATTTTATTGGCTAAGTTTTTCGTAAGAATTGATAGAAGGGTCAACATTTAATAGTCATATCTCTTAGCACAAAATGAACTGGGTGGCATGAACTATCAAATTAAAGCTCTTTGAATTAGCTAGAGGGGAGACTTCACGACCTGTGAAGTGCTTCATGACCCATGAAGCTAGGCTTGAGATGTTGTGGGTAAAATTTTGAGGGGTGTTTCACTGAGGTATTTTTAATATTTTGACCTATCCCTAAGGATTTTTAAGACCTTTAGATCCTCCTTTATATTCCTAAACCTTCCTACAGTAATTCCAAAATGCACATCAAGACTAATTCAGTCAAGACACTCTATAATCTATTCCAAGGAACACTTGAAGATTTTCAACTTGGGAGTAAGAGGACTCAATCCTTCATTAAATTCTTTTGGATTTCATCATCTTGGTGGAGGTATGTGGGTTTAATCTTTGATTCCTTCCAATCAAGGAGACCCAAATCTTTTTAATCAAATTTCATGAATTTAAGCTCTCTTTGAATATGAGTTTTCATTATTTAAATTTATCAAATTAAATTGATGTGTTAGTTATACATATTTGATAATTTTAAGTTGCATTAAGCCCTATTACGATGAGTTTATGAAATAATGAATATGCATGTCCCCTCTTAAGGCTTGCTTGTGCATGAGTGATTATATTAAGATTTTAAATATCGATTTAATTATGTTTTCTCTTGAATTTCATATTATATTGTTGATTTTAGATTGAATCTTAATTACCCATATTTTCCTTGCATCATTCATGGCATTACATTCATGACATTGGATTTTCATGGAAATTATGAAGTGGGTTAGGCCCAATTATGTCCTATGATAAGATTTTGATAAGACATTGGTAATGAAAAGAATGTGAGCAAATACATGTCTATGATTATGGCTCTTGGATTATTATGGGTTCTTGCACCATTATGTATGTATGAATGAGTTATTCCTATGCATGAGTCTTTTGAATTATGATTATGATTTGACATTTGAGCCTAAATATGAATTATTATGTATAATTTTTCGCCTTTAGGCCTAAGAATGAATTGAAATGTTTTGACGAGACTTACTCCTCGTAAAAGCATGTATATGTATATTATGAGTATTCTTTTGGGATGACAACTTAGCACCAATAGATTGAGGGAATGCTCTCTTTCCTAGAACTATGTACCTAACATAGGTTATGTGAAATCCTATCTGAAATGGGATATATTCCCATAAGGAAGTTTGCTTCATACGAAATGAAACAAGTTCCCTTAAGGTGAAGTATAGTGTGACTTGATATACTATATGTGAAAATCCTATTCGAAATAGCATATGTTCTCATAAGGAAGGTTGCTTCATATGAAATAGGATAGATTCCCGTAAGGTGAAGTATGGTTTACCTTCGGCAAGTAGACCACCTCTTTACCGATGAGGGGATTTCATCGTGATTCCAAGTAATAGCTCGCTTGGTTTTACCGATGTCGGATGAGGTCACATCCCCACAATATATGGGCATCATTTGCATTTCATGCATCATGAATTTTATAGCATCTTGTTATACTACATTCCTTTCTATATATATATTTTTCTATATTATATTCCTTTGTCATCTAACATTGTATCTATGTTTTGGTAAGTTGCATGCAGTGTATCCCGCATACTTAGTACATTCAAATGTAATAATTCATGCTTTTGCCTACAAAATCTCACCATGTAGGGACCGATGACTACGATCATCCACTGTACGACTTTAGCTGGGATCTTCAGTTTTGACTTGTTATGGTGAGTCCTATCTTCCAAGGACAAGCCACCATTCATTTATCTTATGTAGCTTCTGATTGTGCTATCTTTATGTTAAACCCCGTATTTCTTTAAATTAAGGATAATTATACAATTGGAAAATTTTGTTGTGGATGTTGTGTAATATGAACTTAAGTATATTCTCGGTGCATGATTAGAGTATCAAGTGAATTTGGCGTGCATAATAAAATTTTAGTTGGAAGTCCTCGATTGGATCAAAATAGAGAAGTTTGGGACCTAATTGATCAATAGGCTAAGATGGACCCCCTTATGATGCAATTTTGGAAAGTTGAAATCTATATATAGGCCCTCTTGTTCCCAAAATAAGAATATTTCATTGTTCTTAACACTTAGCCTCAAAATAGTAGAGGAATAAGGGAAAGAGGAGAAGAAGAGGAAGAGGGAAGAAAACAGAAAACAAGTAAGTTTCTTAATCTTTGTGTTCTTGTTTCTTAAGTATTCTAGTTATTAAGTTGTTGATTGTTAATTGGAGTATTGGAGGTTTAGGGAGATAGGTTAATTTTGGAGTGGCATAGCTATAGATATATATATATGTGTATATACCTAAGAACATCTACAATACGCATATAACCATGGTTGAACTAAAAGTGAACCGAAGGGAGACGAATTGAGAGAAGAAAATTGAAGTAGCAACCGAGAGCTACAGTAAAGTAGTTCTTGGGTTGCTACAGTAAGGGGGAAAAAAATTGCTCATTTTTTGACTTCTCGATAAATTGTCACTTCTAGGGTAGTATATTGAGGTCCCTAAGCATCGTAGTAG
>JAABOM020021837.1:0-18327 GCA_011800125.2 Solanum clarkiae
AATTAACTTCACATTCAAGAATCAGAAAATCCACTTGGAATATGAATTTGTCAACTTTCACCAATACATCAAAAAGTATTCCCTCCGGTTCCTTGATTATTCTATCTGACATTAATAACCCTATCCTCGTAGGAGTAGCAGAACCCAAACCAAGCTTCTAGAAGATAGCAAGAGGCATCAAGTTTATACTAGCACCCAACTCGCACAACGCCCTTGCAAACTCTACATCACCAATGGTACAAGATATGGTAAATGTATAGGGATCTTCCCTTTTCTGAACCAAGGACTTAGTGGTAATGACACTATAATATTGGAGCTGTTGCGAAAGCTCTTGTCTTACTATGCGCTTCTTAGTCACCAAATCGTTCATGTATTTAGCATACCCGAGCATTTTCTCTAATGCTTCGATAAGGGGAATGTTGATGGATAATTGCTTGAATATTGAGAGGAAATGCTGGAATTTACCGTCCTCTTTCTTTTTGTTTGTGTTTTTGGGGAAAGGGAGGAGGAGTCCTTGAGATGATCTTACTCTTTTCTGGCTCCTTAACCTTTTTACCGCTCACCCCATCTTTGTTGCCTTCTTCTCCTTCATTAACAACTTTCTCTGCAATTATCTCTTCATGCACATCATCCACAACCACCAGTATTGGAGCATCAATAGTACTTTTACCTCCCCTATTCATGACTGCCATACAACACCCATCTTTCTTCAGGTTTTGAACCGTATTGCTTGGCAATATACTTTTTTGGCATTGATTCAATTGAGTAGACACTTGGTCGAATTGTTGCTCAAGTTGCTTGATGGCCACCAAATGAGACTCTATCTTTTGATGTTCTATAGATATCAGATTTCATTCCCTTTAAAGTCTCATCTTGAGTTTCGGCCGTTTTCATTAAGCAGTCAAACATCTCTTCAATCCTTGAATTGGTAGCCCCAACATTATGATTATCGGATGACACATATGGACTATTTCGAAAACCATCTCTTCTACCCAACTCGGATTCTAGAACCCTATTCCTTTCTAGATAACCCCCACGATTATCTCTATAAGCACCTGCTCGATTGTAAGTCCAACCTTGGTTTCCGAAACCTTGATGCCAATAGTCCGCATTGGACCCTTAGGCATTGTTTCGAAACTCACTGCTTGATCACTAACAAAACAAGCATCCTCATTATATAATTCTCTTCATACATGGGCGTTCTAGGAGGTTGGTGGACTATCGCATGCACTATTTCTTGATTTTGCTTAACCAATAAATCCATACTTGTGCAGAGTTGAGCAAGTTTTTACACCATCTTCTCATTGATCTTAGCTTGCTCCGAACTAACATTCACCACATATGAGCTCTTTGTAGAATCTCTCTCTCTCTTTGTCCCCGTGGTCGGTTGGTTGACCACTTGCTCCATTCTCTCGGCAATCCTTGTGAAGGTTGATCAAGAACATGACCCCCATTATAGTATTGGCATAAGCTTGACTATTTTCATCGAGGGCACGATAAAAACTCTCTACCAAGGCATCATCAAAAATTTGTGCTCGGGGATGTTTCTTAAAACCTTTGTAAACCTCTCCCTCGTTGCACTGATTGAGTCAGCCGGAAATTACTCAAAGTTGTTGATTTGATCTTTTAATTTGAGTTTCTTTAACCTCAGGAAGTACCTTTCCAGAAAGGCCTTATGTAGATTTACCCAACTGATGATTGAGATTTGCGGGAGTTCTGATAGTCATACCGTTGCATTACCAGTAAGAGATAGAGGCAACACATGCAACCTAACGATCCATGAATAGATTTTGCATCCTCATCATGCTCTTGTACACAAAAGCTACATTATGCAGATGGCTATGAGGATCCTTGGAAGGTAGACCCTCAAACAAACCATGAGTTTGAAGCATTTGGAGCAATCCACTTGACACCGTGAACTTAGTGTCAGCTGGTAATGGTGGCTACACTATAGCTCCTGTCACGTCTATGGCCATGGGATTCAATTTATATTGATTCCATTCATAGGTTTTCTCATTGAAATCCCTAGGTTATGTCCTATTCCTCAATTGTGGTGGATTGTCATCCCTATCCTCAATATCATCATTCTGATTCATAAGTTCATTAACCGTGATATTAGCATTCACTTGAGCCATTCTCCTTGCAACCCGTTGGATCTCTAAATCAATTGGAGCTAAGGGAATGCCTTGACTCCTTGTATTGGGCATACAAAACCTAGTATACCCTACAAAGAAACTAAACCAACAAAAACAAAAACAAAAACAAAAGTAAAATACAAGAGAACTAAGAAATTAACACTTGAATTATACTACTAGTGATCCAAATCAAAGTATCATCGTATTCCCCAGCAACCATGCCATTTTTCTTTGAGCACACTCAAGATACACCTCTTTTTTTAAGTAAAAATGGTCATCAAAGTAATAAACTTAACTTGATCAGGGTTGAATCCCACACGAAATATGGGACTTTTGCAACTTGGTTCACCAATAATCAATTCAAACATCATTTAACTCAATTCTCTAAAAGAGGGAGGTTTGCAATGATTGATAGAAAATTAAACTAGACTGACTAAAATTGGAAGATAAACAATAACGGAGAGCAACTTTGGGTATTGTGTTCCCCACGATTCACTATCTCAACTTCCCCAAAATTTTACAATTCTCAACTAGAATATCACATGCAGAACGATAATTTAGGTTCTTCCAACATTTTGTCAAAGGTGAAGGTCAAATTTCATCATGGGACTTGACCTATCTCAATAGTGTGTTCAACTAACCATTACCAATAGTCCCAATTAACGTCCCTTGGATCGAGTTTGGTTGTTTAGACGAGAACACATCTTGGAATCCTGTTAATCACTATCTTTTCGTATTCATTACCACCTGGATCGGGAAGGTAATACTAGGCAAGTTCTAATGTTGGCCACCACTAGAACACATTCAAAATAAAGAGAAATGATTAATACATGCAAATACCCATTCTAAGAATTGCAAATGATCCAGGTTTTCAAAGGTAGATTCTCATGGTTCCCACAATCCAAAGTTGTGGATTTAGCTACTCATAACTTGGGCAAATAATGAAACAATGACTAAAGAAAACATGGTTAATCACTTACTGATGATGGTCATGCTCCAATAAGAAAGCGATCGCTATCACTAATTAACCTAATCGAGGTTAGAGTCGAATCCATAGGGAATACAAGGCTTAACTGTAGGATTTCACTACTAATCATTTCTAGTATCTATAACTAAAATCTCTCTAAAAAAGGGGGGGTTTTGTGATTCAAAAACAACATAAAATAAATCATAACTAGAATATGAAAAAATGCTCAATTTTGAGAACAAATTGAGAATTGTGTTCCCCATGGTTCCTTGACTCAGTTACCCTAGACAACATAACTACGATTAGTGAATTACATGAAGGACGGTAACTTAGGTTCTTCCAGCCCTCTTGTGAAGGTGAAGGTCGAATTTCACCATGGTGCTTGGTTGACTACCATGACGTGCCAACTAACCATTATCTATTGTCCCAATCAACCTCCCCTTGGTCAGGTTTTGTTGATTAGACGGGAACACATCAATTAAATCCTATCATCTACTTCCCTTTTCCTATTCGTCACTTCCTTGGTCGGGATCGTGATAGTAGGTAGGGTTTCGTGTTGGCCACCACCAAACAACATTAATCATGAGGGGAAATAAACCATACATGCAAAGCCCGAATCATAAATATGCACAAAACTTAGGTCAGCTCAAGAAAACTACCCGTGATTTCCACAACTCCAAGTTATGGGTGCTTAGCTACTTATGGCTAAAGCAAAACACATAAAAATGTAAATAAGAGACATAGTTGAGAGTTTCACCAATAACAATGAAGGAAATAGGCACCACAAATTGCAAGCCCCCAAGCTTGATTGATCAACAATGCATACAAAGCAAGATTTGCAATTTTCCAAAATGCGTTTTTCAAGAAAGAACAAATAAACTACTCTAAAACCTAAGAAAAGGTTCAAAAATATCTTAGAGTAGTGTCTTTTGTCATTCCCTCAAAAAATAACCTAACTTACACTATATATGTATGTATAAAATAACCTTAAAATTTGCACAGAAAAGATAGATGGCAACTGATAAGTCTTATAGTTACGATTCGTAAGGGAACCTACGAGTCGTAGTCGGGGTCTCATATCAAGATCTCGGAATCTCGGATTGAACTAGTACGACCCATATGTACGAGTCCTTGCTTTGGCTAAGACTCATATGTTGATCTCATAGTCTTGGTCTTCAGCTTTTTGGTCCAACATTTGGCTCTCTGATTCTTGCAACGAGTCCACCTGTACGAGTCGTAGAGTGTCTTACCACTCGTAGGATGGACTCGTGGAAGTGACCTTCACTTGGTAGATTTCTGATTTTTGGTATCTGATTCCTGCAATGACACAACTTATGACTCGTAGGTGGGCTTGTATGGCCTATGCTTCAGCAAAATCTTTTCTTCAAAATCATTCCAACCTAAAATTTTTTGCAAGATTAACACAAAAACACATCAAAACACTACAAAGTCTCTTTGAGAACTCACAAGATCCCTTGTTTTAGGCACCAAATATTTTGTATTATGACAGCACATCAACACCCTCAAGTTAGAATTGTTGCTTGTTCTCAAGTGACGACTTAATCTACACATACAAAGAGAAATACATAGCAACTAGACTAATGGCATACATATCAACTTCTTTGATTCAGGTACCAAACTACCATTTTCAAAATAGGATTGTAAAATTACCTAGCAAACAGGAACATAATGGGATACCTGGCAATCCAACCATGACAAGCTAAGGAGCATCAACCTTCCACAATCACTGGCATAGTCATATGATAATCAAGTAGTGCAAATGCCTTCACTAGAAAGAAGTTCCTTATACTCCCTCAAGCACATTAAGAAATGAGGGACTGAGGAAGCATTCTTACTCTCACAATTGAAATTCATGCACAATGACTAACATCATAAGCTTTCCCCTATACTCATTTTTTGATTTGGTTCAAAAGTGGATTGGGATCACTTTAGGACTTATTGGCTTGTAACATGGGCTTAGGGGGCTTTGGTATAGTATTTCGAGCAAATAGTGACTAAAAGCTATCCTTGATCCATGTTCACCAACACTTTTTGCTTTCATACTCCAACTCTTTCACAACTCCTCCCTTATTTCCCCCTTTTTAAGCTTTTCCCGGGCTTATTCTTTCACTCTTCAGTTGTGCCTTCATTTTGAACTCATTTTTTTGCTAATCTTTTCAACTTAAGACACTCTTTTTCTTTCTTTTTTCTTCACCCAGGTCATGATTATTCATTTTCTTTCTTTTCACCTTAACTAACTATCTCATTTTTGTTACTTTACTACAATAAGGGCCACCCTCAACTTAGGCTTTTAGCCTAAAGTGAAATACAAAATATCTATGCCTCAAACTAGGGCCACCAATGCAGCCACCCGCAGCTTAGGCTTTTAGCCTCAATCAAGTTTCACATGCTCAAGGATAGATCAGAGCCAATATCAGGGTATTTCATCAAACGATATGAGGTTAACAAGGTGTCAAGAAAAAAATATGAGTACATGAGAAGATCAAACATTTGGAACAAGGGATTCACTAGTTCATTTGGTAGGTCATTCAGGAAAAAATAGGCTCACTATCAGAACAAGGGCCTAAGATCACTTCCAAATCAACTAATTCACCAAACTAATCTTAGATTACTAGGGCAAGTTCTGAGTCCATACAATGATACATGAATGCATCAAAATAATCTCACACACACGTGGCATTTGCATCCACAATTAAGTATAAACTTAAAGGTCATGCTTTCAGTCTCAGCTTACCTTCACAATATCAGAACAAATATCGCTATATACTCCAAAAATGTATGAATGCATCAATAATCACAACCTCAAAAACTTCGAGGGGTACCTAATTTTTCATCAAAAGTTTAAAGAAAATCTAAGAACTATATATATGCCAAAAGATATTATTACTATGCATTTACAAATTATCTATACTTCCTAAGACATGCTGGTTCAACAGAAAATTAAATATCCACAAGAAAAATGAAATACGACAAGAAAACCTTGGGATCAAAAATAGGGGAAGTTATGGACTTGAGGCTACTCAGACATCACCTTACTTCCACCATCTTACCAAAAGATGATACTTTGTCCTCAAAGTAAAGACAAAAGCAAAAAACAAAACACTATAATATAGAAATATATACATACATTCATTAAAAAACAAAAAATAAACATCCAAAGTAGAAGTAAAAATAACATCTAACATAAACATGATTAAAACACAACCAAAATCAACATAATAACAAGATTGTATAGAAAGAGAACAAAGTATCCAAAATGTCAAGATAAGAACTAGGCTCAAAAGAAGTCAAACATATTGGTGCTCATGCACCAGCCTTGGTCTGATCAGCGGGGTCCTGGGGCTGCCTCTCCTCATCTGCTGCAATGCCATAAGTACCCTCTCCAGGCGGGGTATGATGTGCTCCTCTCTCTGCATATCCGCCAACATAATTGACTCCTGCACCACCTCCTCCGGTATGGGCTCCTCCTGTTGCGACTTCTTCGGGGATGGCTCTGGGTTAGCATACTCAAGGGGCCTCTTCCCTCAAGTATTTGGATGGTCGATGAGCTAATCAAAAGCCTCGTCCTCTCCCTGTGCTACCTCTGGGGCTGGAATAGGGGCTGCCAATAGCTGTAATAAATCGACCTTGAAGTTGGCAAACTCCTCAGTGAATGCACTCACATCGGCAGGCCTAGCTCCCTCGAGCCTCTTCTGAACTCTTGCCTCAAATGTATTGATCCTTCCCTCCACCGCTCGGGCTCTCTCAGCAACTAAATCTCTAGAAAATTCCTCTATCCTCTCCTCGCAAGATTGGGAAGAGTTATCTCCTCCATTTGGTAGCCCAGGCGATTGTGCTTGTGGTAAGGGCACGCTAGCCTCAAGATCGGGGTGCATATTCATTTCTTCATTTGATTGCTCACCCTCAGATATGTCATCCCTTGGTTTGTATCCTGGGGTGGGGAAACCACCCTTTGCCCTCTTGGAAACATTGTCTCAAGTTGAGGGCTGCAAATTCATGATGTAGGTGAGACTCGTAGGGTGACCTATGAGTCGTAGTCTTCACTCGTATCTTGTTCTAGAGATACTTTGAAAATTCAAATCAGGGTCACGAAACCACCATCAAGACTTGTTACAAGTTCTATGAAAACTTACATGAAAAGAGTTTAGGCACTTTGGACATCTGCCCCTTTCTACGAAAAGACACTACGACTCGTAGAGAAACCTACGACTCATAGTGGATCTTCATAGCAGAAAATAGAGAGCCCAACGAGTTTCTCTAGTCTTTCTACAAAGATTGACAAAAATCTCAAAGAGGCATTAAAGGTTATAATCACAAGAGCATAGGCAGTGTATCAATGAGCATAAGTACCATTTATTACCTATCGTATCAAAACAAAGTACGACTTCCTCCTTAACAGTTCAAAACTCACATAAAATTTTATCGCATCAAAGCATACGGGCAAATACACTACATTACCCCCCAACTCAACAATTTCAACCCACATAAGGTTCATTATACTAATCATGATTTCAAGGCTTTCATTCAGTCATCCATAAAGCAAGAAATTTTGATAAGCAAAATATAACTGCGAGAACTTAGCAGGTGAACGAATGAATAAACAAGAGAAGAAAGACTGGATGAGTCTGTTAGTGTGCACTTGGCTTGCTGGGGGATCTTAGTGGGTGAAAGATTTAAGCATGCACTAACTAGTGAAAGGGAATGGTGGGGGAAGATTATAAACTAAAAGGGAACACTTTTTGAAGGAATATCAAGAGCTAAGAGACATTTTCTCTTCATATTCCCAACGGTTCGTCCTTTGAACTTCCACAGATTTATCTTATGAGACATCGACTATGAGTCATATGATGTCTTACGACTCATAGGTCCCAATCTCATAGTAGACCTAACACTTGGAAAAATTTTGATTTCATACCTGAGCACTACGAACCCCGCTTGTGAATAGTAGGGATTTCTATGAATCATAAGGTTGACTCGTAGTGTGGGTGCCACTTTCTGATACTCACTGTTTCTCTCTATGAGGCATGAAAACGAGTCATAACATTAACTACGACTTGCAGGCCTGCACGTAGAAGCTGTTTCCCAATATGATTTATCCATTCTTCAGCTCTTGATTTGTTCCTGCAGCCCATCACTTAAGATACACTAAATATCGATTGATGCAATTGGTTCAAAGTCTCAACAATTTATTGACTTACTAATCAACAATTAAAATACGATAACATATCTAAAAATAAAACAACACACAAAAGATGCTTGGGTTGCCTCCTAAGAAGTGCCTTGTTTAACACTGTGGCTCGACTCAGTTATTCATGAGTACTCAGACTCCCTCATGAGCTCCATTACTGCTTCTTCTACTTCTCCTGTGTTCATCTTGCACTACCTCTAGTTGCTTAGCAAGTTGCTCAATCCTATTACCCAGACTTTACATCGATATGGTTTGTTGTTCCACTTTATAATTACATTTGAGGACTTCGAACTTTATCTCCCTGACAATGTCATATTGCTCGTTCACCTTGATTAGTACTTGTTCTAACATATGCTTAATCGGGTTCAATTTATCAGTAATACAATGCTGGTGGGCTAACCTTGTCAAATAAGCCACATTTTCGCTTTGGAATTCGTTAGTGGCTCCCGTAAATGCACTAGTGGTTGGGAAAGCTGAAAGGGTTTGTATACTTGGGAAATTTTAGATAACTTGTCCATGCTCTCAGTGATCTCATTAAAAGATTGACTTAAGAACTCCTAATAAGCCCCTCCAAATAATGCGTCAACCTGCCCTTGTTGCTCGAAGGTAAATGCTCGGTAGAAGCTTGCCACCAATTCATCATCAGTCAAACCATGGTTTTGGCTTGTTACCAAGCATTTTTTGTATCTCTCCCAAGCCACCACCAAATGTTCTCCTGGCACTCGCTTAAAGTTGCAAATGTTGTCCTGAACTTTCTGTTTGTTAGGTATTTTGTAGAAATGCATAAGGAAAACCCTTCCCACCTCTCCCCAATCTAAGCATACATCTGGTATGAGTATGGACCACCATTCTGATGCTTCGACTCTTAGGGTCATGGGAAACATCTAGAGAGCTATAGCATTCAAAGCAAGATGCCCCATCCCGAGTACCTCCTTAAGGGTGGACGTGAATTATTACAAATGGGTTTGGGGGTTTTCAGACTCTTGCTCATAAAAGAGGATACGCCTTTGCAATGTTTCCAGCAGGTCTCCAGTCATATAGAGCTTTCGTTCAGTCATGGTGCCAGCTAACCTTCACCCAAAAATCAACTAACAAAATCAACAGAAAAAGTAAATACAGGAGAAACTACAAATTAACACTAGAATTAACTAATAGTGAAATAAAATCAAGCCTAGTTATATTCCCTGGCAACGGTGCCATAATTTTATGATGGTAATCACGCTCCAATAAGAAAGTGGTCGCTATCAGTAATTAACCTAACTGAGGATAGGGTCAAATCAATAGGGAATACAGGCTTTGACTATAAGATTTCACTACTAATCATTTCTAGTATCTATTACTAAATCTCTAAAAAGGGTGGGGGGTTTGTGATTCAAAAACAACAAAAAATAAATGCTAACTAGAATAAGAAAAAATGCTCAATTTTGGAAACAACTTGGGAATTGTGTTCCCCTTGGTTCGTTGACTCAATTACCCTAAATAACATAACTGCAATTAGTGAATTGCATGCAGGATGGTAACTTAGGTTCTTCCAACCCTCTTGTGAAGGTAAAGGTCGAATTTCACCATGGTGCTAGGTCGGCTACCATGGTGTGCCAACTAACCGTTACCTATTATCCCAATCAACCTCCCCTTAGTCAAGATTTTTCGATTAGATGGGAACACATCAACTGAATCCTGTCATCTACATCCCTTTTCCTATTCATCACTACCTTGATCAGGATCGCGATAGTAGGTAGGGTTTGGTGTTGACCACCACTAAACAATATTATTCATGAAGGGAAATAAACCATACATGCAAAACCCTGATCATAAATATGCACAAAACCTAAGTCAGCTCAAGTTAACTAGCCATGGTTCCCACAACCCAAAGTTGTGGATGCTTAGCTACTTATAGCTAAAGCAAAACACATAAAATGCAAATAAGAGATATAGTTGAGAGTTTCACCAATAACAGTGAAGGAAATAAGCACCACAAGTTACAAACCCACAAGCTTGATTGATCAACAATGCATACGAAGCAAGATTTGCAATTTCCCAAAATGAGTTTTTCAATAAAGAACAAATAAACTACTCTAAAACCTAAGAAAAGGTTCAATAATATGTTAGAGTAGTGCCTTTGGTCGTTCCCTCAAAATAACCTATCTTAAACTATATATAGTGTGTACAAAATAACCCTAAAATTTGCACAAAAAAGACAAATGGCAGCTGATAAGTTTCGCAATTATGACTCGTAGGGGAACCTACGATTCATAGTCGGAGTCTCATATCATGATCTCGACATATTGGACTGAACTGGTACGACTTATAGGTACGAGTTGTTGATTGGGCTACGACTAATATGTTGATCTCGTAGTCTTGGTCGTTAGTGTTTTGGTCCAACATTTTGGCTCTCTAATTCTTTCTACGAGTCCTCCTATACGAGTTGTAGAGTGTCATACAACTCATAGGCTGGACTCGTAGGAGTGACCTTGACTTAGAAGATTTCTGATTTTTGGTCTCTGATTCCTACAATGACACAACATATGACTCGTAGTGTGAGCTACGACTCGTAGGTGGGCTCGTATAACCTATGCTTCAGCAAAAATTTGCAACCTTTCTTCAAAATCATACCAACCTAGCTTTTCTGCAAGATTAACAGAAAAACACATCAAAACACTAAAAAGTTGCTTTGAGAACTCACAAAATCTCTTGTTTTAGGCACCAAATATTTTTTATTATGACAACACATCACTTACCCAAGAAGATTGAAGAACAAGAAAACCCACTTTGTATTTAGAATCATAAGCTTGAAAGATGTAACGAATCCACAAGTGAATCTAATCTCCAAAATTTAGTCTCCAAAGATAAACCCTAAGAAAATACTCTAAAAGTTCGTGTTCTCTCTAATCTGTGTAAAACATTTCTAGTTTGTAAAACTTGCGGCTAAAAACATACAATATATACTATTTATAGTATTTTCTAACAAGTCCATAAATTAATTATAAAAACTGGTCGGCGCCTGATACGAGCCGCAGTTATGACTCGTAACTCATGTTACGAGCCATAATCAGGCTTTTGTGTTCAACCTCTTCAATCTTGGACTTTGATGATACGGAACACCATTATGAGTCGTAGTCTGTTCTATGACTCATATTATCCTCTTAACTCTTCAGTTATATTTCTTGATCGAAGTTCAATCAACACTGGAAATCACTACGGCACATCCCTTTACGACTCGTAGAGGGTACTACGAGTCATAACTGGATCAAGTGTGGTTGACCTTCAAGTGATATATTACACATTAAGCACCGCAAATCCCTATGGTACTACCTTTACGACTCATAAAGGGTCTCGCATGTCCTACCAGATTAGCAAAACCTGCAATTTTCCCCAAAATTGTGCCAACTTGCTTTTCCTGTAAAAAGAAACACAAAAACACATAAAAACCATAAAAGTCGCATCGAGAATACACTAAATCCTAAGTTTTAGGCATCAAATGTGTCGTATTTTGATAGCACATCAGAGGCCTATATACAAGACAACATACAACCCATAAAGTATTCCACGTCCCGTAGATTGATTTCGTTAATTGGTGGTCCAAATACCAACTTTTCAGTATCTTAAGTTATGAGTTATCAGATGGCCCGTAGAACCTTTTACGACTCGTATAAGAGGTTTTTTGCCAAATTCCAGTAACCCAAATTTCTGGATCCCTTATTCATGAGAGGTTGTCTACAGCTTGTAGAGCGATCTACAGCTTGTAGATGGGGTCTCGTAGACCCAGTTAGTAGTTTTTAAGAGGGATATTTTTGCCTATTTCTTTCTCTTTTATTTAAATCCTTAGATGTTTTAGACTTAATTAAAGTCCTAAAATAGAACCCTAAGTGTATTTTCACCATTTTTCATGCTTAGGGATTTCTTGAGAACACCAGAGGATGGAAAAGGGCAAGGGTTCGTAATTCTAACATGAAGATCCACTGGAATGTGATTGTTTCTTATATTCCCTAGTATATAAGGCTTGCTAAAGTGTGTGACTACCATTGTTCACATGCCCCCTCCATTTATTGAGTCAAAATAGAGAAGAAGAGTCCAGTTTGAAATTTCTATTATCGTAATGCAGATGTTTCTGCATTTATTATAAACTCTTTTAGTAATGTATAAGGTACTTATTGCGTTGCATAATTTCTTATATGAAATTCAGGTAAAGACTTATACTTGATAGCATGAACCCTAAATTGCATTATTTTATGAAATTCCATTCATAGCTTGAGATTGAAGTTTGAATTGAATTATCTGATTTGAGTAATTGAGCATGAGAAGCATATTGCATTTGGTCACATATACTATTATATACCTTGCTTGCATTACATGATGAGTCTCATCAGGTGAGTTTGAATGACCCTTTGAGTCTGAGTTGAGTTTGATCTTCTTCATTGATTGGCTAAGTTGATGAGAAACTAAGATGAGTTGAGATAAGATGACCTGATGAGGTTGAGATTTGATGTGATTGACTGAGTAGTGAGGATTAAGTTGATTGCTGAGGTGAGCGTGTTTTAGTCTTGGGAGGAGTATCGAACACCAAGTTGGGAGCGAGTACATAGCTACTCTAACCCAAAAAACTACGTTGCCAGCGTAGGATAGTCGTACAACACATTCTGGCAATTCTTGTCCCAAAAGTTGAACATTTACTATGGATCCATGAGAGAGTTGATTGTCCATTACCATGGCAAGTTTAGGACAGGCGTGACAATGATGTCGTCTTCGTTGTGCATTACCGAACTAAAAGTGATGGGACTGGGTGTTCGTTAAGAGAAACTCCTAAGTAAACACTGATTTAGCATGATATTTTTAAGCTGAATTTATTTCTATCGAGTCTACTTTAAAAACATGATTATCTTTAAAATTTGCATAACTGAGTTGATCATGAGTTATTTAGTCGAGGTGAGTGAGTTGAGCTTTACTTTCTTGAGCTATTTTACATAACTGGTATATTCCATGTATTGACATCATTTAGACCTGCATCATTTTATCATACAAATACAGGTGATAGAGGACTTCAGCATGCGCATCATTTAAGTCTAGATTGGTGCATTCTAGAGTTGGTGAGCCCTCCTTGCATTTTGGAGGAGCCCTTTTATCTTCTTACTTTTATTGAGTATTTTATTTCTTTGATGCACGCACCTATGGCCTGTCATGATTCCATCTAGATTATTGATAAGAGGCTTCATAGACATTGAGCAGAGGATTTGTTGAGTATTTTGTATTTCCAAACTTATTCATTGGAAACTATGAGTTAGTAGAGTTCTGTCTACCTTAATGATATTTTATTCTAATTGAGTAATTTATTTCGTTGTCGATCCGATGTGACAATGAGGCCAGGTGGTTCTTTTGGGGAATCAATAATGGTTCTTCAAGTACCAGCCATGCCAAGGGTACCCTCCCGGAGCGTGACACTTTTCTTCTTAAAATGAGCACAAGTATACTTTATATTAAGATAAATAACCAATGTACATAGCCTCTCCACTATTGACAGCCTTTTGTGCATTGCTAGCCACACCACAAAATGATGTCGTGGTAATAAACCTATGACCAGTGCTAGTTTTTTGCCATATGGGTTAGGATATTTAGGAAACATTGCAAGATAAGACTTTTTAATGCTAAGACTTCCCATCAAAAAGTACTTATCCAATGTTCCAGCAATATTAGGGGCATCCTCCAGCCATTCTCTAGCATCAAAGATTTTCCTGAAAAGCCAACAAACATGTTTGGGAGTATTCATTATATTGATATCCTTACCCTTTATGTTGAAATGTTAAATTCATTGCACCATAGAGTTTCTTTGTCCTTGATCACTGCCCAGAGTAACTTACAAAGTCCAACCTTATTCCAAAGGAAAGGGTCTAATATATTTAATCCTCCATAAAAACTGTGTTGACAAATTATTTCCCAAGCTACATTAACTCTTCTTGAATATTCAGGAAATTCCTACATATACATGTAATCAAAGATAGAATCGTTTTTGGTATCAAAAGGACTTAAGCCCAATAAGTTTGCATTTCAAATAAAACATTCTTTATCAACGCCAATCTATCCCCACAAGACAAGAGTTTAAAAGTCCAACACTCAATTATTTCTATAATCTTACCAACCAAGGGAATGCATTGGTTAGTAGTCAACTTCCTTGCGACCAAAGATAAACTCCAAGTATTTTAATGGAGTTTTTACTAGAGTAAAGCCCATTTAACTTAGGAGTCGATTGGTAATCATCTATGGAAACACCTGCAACATATAGATAATTTTAATCTAGACTATCCTTCAACTCTGAGACATTGAGAAATGCTTAAATTTCTCCACCATCAACTAGACTAAGACGTTTTCTGCTCTACAACACATAAGGAGATCATCCACAAAGAAACTATGTATCGGATTTATCTAACCACGCCTTGTATGGTTGTTGAATGAAGGGTTTGCGAAGTTACTTTAATGATTTGTTCAAGTGTTCCATTACCAAGACAAAGAGATTGGGTGACATACAATCTCCTTGTATCAGGCCTCTCTTGGCCTAGAATCTAGTTGCTAGACCTCCATTAATTAGCAAGGACTATTGAAAAGTCTTCATACACGTAAGGACCCAAACTTTGTACAACATTAATGGAGTATGAGAATTTGATTCCAGAAAGTTTTGGACCAAGGTAATGTTTCATGGAAGCCTTACATTCCATGTGGTGCTTTACAAACTGTGGGGAGCCTCCTTGATGTGTCCCTTGGCCTTGTGTGGGGAGTGAGGACCCTAAGGTGGAGTTTAGGACCAAAGAATACCATAATTGGACCCCACATGGTCCGTCTGAGGCCATACGGACTGTGTGGTGGACCGTATGGTAGCCACGGCTTTGAGACTCCATATTTTTGTGCCTAATGAAGTGGTACAACCAATATACGGTCAATATGGAGTGGTACGGTCCATATTCCCTTGTGTATGGGTTTCAGAGTAAAAACGTTTTAAGTATTGGATCACCGTCGTAGAACTTCATCATGAAGAAATTTTTCTAACTAGAGTGGGAAGGAGGAGTCACATAGATCGTGTGGCTTGGTACAATTGGTACCACCCTCTGTATGGGGGCTTATGCTGAATTTTTTCAAAGTATGAGATTACCATTTTAGACCTTCATGGGGGATAATTTTCTAAGCGGTGGACCATGAGCAAGTGTTACGAACCGTAGGGCCTATCACGGACCGTACCACCCCTCCCTGAGACTTAACTGCAATTTTTCAACTAGTTTCATTAATGATGTTTTTGTATTTATGGTTTATCCTAAGGGTATTTTGTAGTCTTCTATGCTACCTAAAGATATTCAAATGACATATGCTTTATTCCTTTCATTCAAATTCATTCTTACACTTAGATTCTCTTAAGTCACTCTTAAGAACACTCTCTTAAATGACCCTTGTGAATCCAAGCTTGGGAATCAAGGGAAGGGTCATTCTTCTTCAAATTTTTTCTTGAATCTTCTTCATTAGCTAAGGTATGTGGGGTAATTATTCTTGGCCCCTTTCAACCAAGAAGACTAAAACTCTTTTCCATTGATTTTCATGGAATTTTTCTTACTTTAAATATGGGTGTTGAAGATTATTGTTTATTAAATTGAATTGAATATGGGTTATGCTTATTTGATGATTTTAAGATGATTTAAGCCCTAATATGTTGAATTACTTGATCATTATGAAGATTTGATTATGCGTTGTTCCTTTAAAGTTTGATCTAAGCATGGGTAATCAATATTATGATTTGAATGTGGATTTTACCTATGGGTTTACTTGAATTTCATATTATATTGTTGATTTTAGATTGAATCTATATTACCCATTGTTATTCACATATCATTCATGACATGTGCATTCATGAGCATTGAATTTTTTTGAAAATTATGAAGTGGGTTAAGATCAATTATGTTTATGTATATGATTTTGACAAGATTATGGTTATGACAAGAATGTATATGATTTTCAATATGGTTCATTGAGTATTTTGAGTGCTTGAACCATTTCGTATATATGCATGAGCTATTCTTATGCAAGAGAAGCATGGTTATGACTATGATTTGGCTTTTGAACTCAAGTATGATGTTTATGAAATATGTTTGGCTTTTAAGCCAAAGTATACATTAAAATGATTTGAAATGACTAATGTCTCTTAGCACTGATGCATTGGGGTATTAGTGCTATCCCCAAGGGCTCTCTCTATTGCTCCCCAGTACACACAAGTGTACGTGTCTAACAAGTAATATAGTGGCCTTGATTAAGGGGCCGAGATGTGGAACCAAAGGGATTTAAAAGAAATCAGTAAATAATCCAAGCTATAACGTTCTAAGTGTTTTTAATAAAATACAAAAGAGATTTGTGAAAGGAGATTAATTAAACTTCTACAATAAACTAGTTTGTTTTGTTAAATATCAATTAAAGAGCGATTTCAGGATTGTAACCTTAATGACATCATTTTAATCTCAAAGTTTGCACCTATGTCTGGGTTCTTAACTACTGATTCACTGGGTTAAAATTACCTAAATGGGTTGTACGCCTCTGCCGGTCTACCGTTATTGACTTCCTAACTACATCGTTGAGTGGTGATAGGCAGACAAATAAAAGTGCTTTAATGTTATCTTCCCGTATTATGAACCAAACTAGGCGTAAGGGTAGTTGTCATAGGTCTCCCTTACATGAATCAACCTGGTTTCCTAGTCGAACAAGCTCCCTATACTACTGTGTTCTATTAATTCCAATATCTCCCGAATCCAAAATGAACAACTAATTTACCCCATAGTTGCCCAGACTCTAAAGTGTAGATAAAAGTAATATAGGAGTAGTTTAAAAAACTCATTTATAAATGTCAAAAATCAAGAACTAAATATTGTATGTGGCTACAACCCCAAAATATGGAGAATTAGCCTCTTATAGTAACTATGTACATCATGAATGGACTATAAAGCATTAACAATCAAGAAAACCAAGGTAAAAACTAACCAAAATAGCCTTGAAAAGAGTTCTTAGTCATTCCTCCAAGTTCTTCTCCAAAAACAGATGTGAAAACTTAAATTTTTAAACAAATATAGATTAAAATCCCATAACTTGATTATTCCCTTCACATCCACTAAGTCCGCGATGTAGACTGCCTATCTTGAGCTAGATTTTCGCATATTTTGCTGACTTGACCAACTTGCCAAATATTTGTACAAGTCCACGATGTAGACTATACACTTTTTCCTGTTTCGTACCTTTTTTCTTTCTTTTCAGCTTGTATAGCTTTACCCTAGGTCTGTGACACACACTTGAGTATTTTTGCTGAGTCAACTGACTTTTCACCTCTAAATTTTAGGGTGTGTTCTTCCTTCGAATCCGGATATTACTACGGACTAGCATAATTTGATCAAAATCTGCAAAAATACAACCAAACGGCGCACTTGGCCCTGGATTCGCAAAATAAGAGAAATAAAACAAAAAACACCTAGACTACATGAATTTACCCTCTAACTAGGCCCTATTTATGGATATGTTTTGCTAATTTGGCATATAAGTATGCCTAAGATCACACCCCACACTTAGAGCTTTGTCCGTCCTCGGAAAAATTAAGACACATGAATAAGATTCCCCTAGGTAGTATGTACAATGAACATCATATGAAAGAAACTTTTAAACCATGGAAAACACTTCTCCAGACCCCTATCAGCAGTAACTTGCATCTAGCATTCATGTATAAATACAGACTCATGCAGAATATTTAACAACTCATCTAGTTGCCATCTTTTGATAATTATGTGCCTTCACCAAAAGATTTACCCATGCACACTACTAAGAACCTAGATAGAAGATTAATAGTGGGTACACAATCAACTCTCTCTCCCATAAGATGTCTTATATTGCTTCTAGTTCCCATAGGCTTGCCCTTAATGTATGACTTCAACCTAGTTAGGATCTTCATTAAAGGATCACATAGGTCTTTTATTTTATTCTAATGTACGCTACAAGCTGGTGGGGTACTT
>JAABOM020021848.1:0-18326 GCA_011800125.2 Solanum clarkiae
GATTTTGGTTTCATTTAACAAATGAGTTTTATTGTGCTATCTTAAGTATAATGTTGATTGGAACTTGTGGGCTGATGAATGGAAGGCTATTGCCTCACATCCTTAATGACTAATTTGTTACTGTTCTGAGACTGGGTCAAGGCTGTTTTTATGTATAGATATGCTGAGAACAGTTTTCTTAAAGTTGGAACGGGTTTGGAATTGTCGACGTCAAAATGGGGCAAAGGGACGTAAAGTTATACTGTCCATTAGTAGGTTGTGTAGAATTGCCATGTGCTTTGCTTTGTGGGCTATTATAAGACTGTTATGGTACTAGAACTTGCTGCACATGATATGTGTATGAGAATCTGTATTAGAAAATGCGATTAGGGGCAGAAATGTTGAAAGAATACGCTCGGGTTTGTAAATACCCGTTTGCTGCCCGTGTGTATTTTTTTTATGAGATTAGGCTGCCAAGATATATCTATTGGCTGCTAATACTAGTTTTATCACCTACTATGTTGTAGATAAATATTTGGAGGAAGGGAAGGTTATCTCGAGGTAATAGCGAGGTCGTGCAGCGAGGTATGTAAGTCTACTTGATTTCGCATTGTTTTGCATGAAACATAGATGCTTCCTTGGCACATAAAGGCTCTTACCAATTCCGACACAACTATTAACTATGTCTACACTCTTGCACATGTTGATATGCTCCCATACATAGTCATCTTCAAATCTGCATACATACGTAGATACCAAGTTACATGGGTTCTTTTTGCCAAATAAGGTTCACGACTTATTTCATCTCATACGCATTTCATTATTTATGTAACATACTCTTTTTATTGTCATATTATCTTGTATGATTATCTACATGTCACATGTTACATCCACAGTCCTACAACTCTAATATTTTGACCACCAAAAGAATCATCTCAAAGATAATTGAGAGATAAAATATATTGTTTATTGATGGGTTGTAGCGCGAGTGGTGGAAGAATCACCTAGCTAGGGACGATTCTATCATGGGTGGTAGCTCGATGAGTTAAGGAAAAACCTAGCCATGGATGATCCTGATACAGTTTTACCACTGATCAACTAGTCATTTGTATTATATATTATGCACAGATTATACAGTAAAGGTAAAGTAATAAAAAAACATAAAGTACATGATCCCACAGTATAACTAAAGGTGGTCTATTACCCTACACCAGTGCATAGTTTCATATGAGTTGTTACTTCATATACAGTATTTCCTACCTTATACATTCAGTACATTATCTCATACTGACATCCCATATTGGGGACCTGCATTTCATGCTGTAGGTACAAGTGCTAGTAAATCTCCCCAGTAGTGGTGTAGAATATCCAGCTGTTGTTACCAAGCTCCAGGTTACTTCGGAGTTTGTGCATCTAGAGCTTATATTTTTGTATTGTACAGTTTGTCGAGGCGGGGCCTGTCCCGACCCTTATAAAATACTTTTTCTTATCTCGTGGATTTGTAGACTATGTGAATTAAAGTGTTGGCTATGTCTCGTACTTTAAACATCATGTCCCCAACGGCCTAGACATATGCATTCCCTTTTGGCTTGTTATCACTGTTTATTTTCTTAAAGACATGGCAAAGGTAGAAATGCCTTATAATATGTATAGAGAGCGAATAGATTTTGGTTGGTTCTCCCGGGTCTTATTGTCAACGGGTACTAGTCCGCCCTAACAGGACTTTGGGCGTGACAGAAGATAAAATAGTCTTCTCGAAAATGAATAAACAATGGCTCTCTTGGTAGCCAAAAAATAAAAATGTCCTTATCGGAGATGAATATGCAATGGCCTTATCGGCAACTGAAAAATAAAATAGCCTTATTGGCGATGAACATGTAATGGCCATCTCAACACCTAGAAAATAAAATAGCCTTGTTGGCGATGAACATGCAATGGCCCTCTCGGCAACTGGAAAAAAAATAGCATTGTCGATGATGAATATGCAATGGCCCTATCGACAACTGAAAAATAAAATAGTCTAGTCGGCGATGAACATGCAATGGCCCTCTCGGCAACTAGAAAATAAAATAGCCTTGTCGGCGAAGAACATGCAATGGCCCTCTCGGCATTTGGAAAATAAAATAGTCTTGTCAGCGATGAACATGCAATAGCCTTCTTTCCAACTGGAAAATAAAATAGCCTTGTTGGCGATGAATATGCAAAGACCCTCTCGGCAACTGAAAAATAAAATAGCCTATCGGCGATGAAAATGAAATGACCCTCTCGGCAACTGGAAAATAAAATAGCCTTGTCGGCGATGAAAATGCAATGGCCCTCTCGGTAACTGGAAAATAAAATAGCCTTGTCGATGATGAACATGCAATGACCTTCTCGGCAACTGGAAATTAATATAGCCTTGTCGACGATGAATATGCTATGGCTCTCTCGGCAACTGGAAAATAAAATAGCCTTGTCGGCGATGAACATGCAATGGCCCTGTTGGCAACTGCAAAATAAAATAGCCTTGTCAGCGATGAATATGCAGCCGCCTTCTGGACAACTGAAAAATAAAATAGTCTTGTTGGCGATGAACATGCAATCGCCCTCTCAGCAACTGGAAAATAAAATAGCCTTCGCACCGATGAATATGTGATGGCCCTCTCGGCAACTGGAAAATAAAATAGCCTTGTCGATGATGAATATGCAATGACCCTCTTGGAAACTGAAAAATAAAGTAATCTTATCGGTGATGTACATGCAATGGCCCTCTCGGCACTCGGCGACTAAAAAACAAAATAGCTTCTCTCTACGAAGTATGACAAGATGAACCCCTTGGCAACATGAAAATAAAATGACTCTCCGCGATGCACGATGTAATGGACTTCTCGGCAACTTGAAAGTAAAATAAATCTCTCCGCGATGAATGATGAAATGGATCTCTCAGCGGCTTGAAAATAAAATGACTATCTCTGTGATGCATGATGAAATGGACTTCTAAGCAACTTGAAAGTAAAATAACTCTCTCTGCACTACATGATGAAATGAACCTTTCGGCAACTTGAAAGTAAAATGACTCCCTCCGCGATGCATGATAGAATGAAACTTTCAGCAACATGCAAATAGAATGACTCTCTCTACGATACATGATAAAATGAACCTTTCAGTAACTTGAAAGTAGAATGACTCTATCCACGATTCATGATAAAATGGACTTCTCAGCAACTTGAAAATAAAATGACTCTCTACGATGCATGAGATGTGATAAATTGCTGGGGATTTGAGTGAGACGGACTATTTACGCCCCGGCTATTCGCTTGTAGATAAGACCTGCAAAAAAATTTCCTTGCATCCACAAAAAAAATTTTGGTTTCAAAGTGAACTGATCTGTATTGATTTTTTGATTGTCTGCTCCTCATTTTGTCCCCCGATGAACCGCTTTGATCTACTATCTATTGATAGACAAAAGGTAGAAAATATACTTTTGACAAAGTATTCGACATGTTAGAAACAATAAATTTAGAATAGGTTTTTTGAGAATAGATCACTGTCAATTGTCATGTTACGTAAAGCTTAGATGAACATATTCGGCTTTTTAGATGGATTCCTTGATATGTCACGGTTGTCTTTGAATTCCTGATCAGGCTGAGAATCCTTAAGACGGCTTTCAGAGTTGTAATTATGCTTAGCCAAATTTTGAGGGCAACCTCAAAATTTCTGTCCCATTTTAAATGTTGTCAGGGATTGATAGCTCGTTAGAAGCACCATGAGAATTTTTGAGATTGTTTCTCAAAAATTCTGTCTTAGTTGAGGCTTTACCGAACTTTGAACTTTAATTTGTTGAAGGTCCAGCTTTACCATGATTTGAACTTTAATTTGTTGAAGATGGACCTCTTCGTTCAGATTTTTTGAGTTCCACTCAAAAATTCTATCCTAGTATCCATTCATGGGAGTATGATTGAGCCGATATGGCGCCTACATATCCTGTTGGGGCAAAATCAGGTCAAATGTATTTCCCCTCTCAGAAGGTTGAGAAAAATACAAATTTTAAATAAGAAAATGGCCAAGGCCGACATAGGCCGCCTACATATCTCATTATTGAGAATTCAGGTCAAACGTAGTTCTAAACAAAAAGGAATAATAGAGGGAAAAAGGGATGACCGAGGCCGACGTAAGCCGCCTACGCATCTCATTCTAGAGAATTTAGCTCAAACATTGTTCATTACATAGGGAGAAATAAAAAATAAAATGCAGAAACTAAGTAATGCAATTTCACAGGAGAAAAAAGTAAAGGAGAACTCTAAATCTTCGAACATAATATCTCTTGACAGCATTTGAATTGATTGGTCTTGGCCACTCTTGCCGTCCATTTCTGAAAAAATTAACACTCCTCCTGACAACACTTTGCGAACCATATACAGCCCTTACCAGTTTGGTGCGAACTTTCCTTTGTACTCATCCTGACTGGGAAAGATATGTTTGAGAACCAATTGTCTGACCTTGAACATTTGAGGTCTTATTCTCTTATTGAAAGCATAAATCATCCTCTGTTGATATAATTGACCATGGCAAATAGGCATCATCCTCTTTTCATTGATTAAAGCCAAATGTTCGATTGGATTACGAACCCAGTCTGCGTCACTCAACTTAGCTTCTTGAATAATTCTCAATTATGGTATTTCCACTTCAATGGTTATCACCACTTCTGCACCATATACCAACAAGTACGAGGTTGCTCCAATTGATGTTGTGACAATCGTACGATACTCCAACAAGGCATAAGGTAGCATCTTGTGCCATCCTCGACATTTGTCAATCATTTTCCTTAAATCTTCTTGATATTCTTGTTGGTGCCTTCTGCGGCTCCATTCATTTGAGGGAGATATGTTGTTGAATTCCGATGAGTGACATTGAATTGCTCATATATCTCTTTCTTCAAGTTACTATTGAGATTTGCTCCGTTATCAATGATGATGGATTTAGTATTCTAAATTGGCATATCAAATTGTTGCGCACAAAATCAGCTACCACTTTCTTTGTCACAGACTTGTAGGAGACTGCCTCAACCCATTTAGTAAAGTAGTCAACGGCAACCAACATAAATCTATGACCGCTAGAGGCAACTGGCTCTATTAGACCAATAACATCCATGCTCCAAGCTAGAAACGGCCAAGGAGAACTCATAGCTTTCAGTTCATGAGGAGGGACACGAATCAAATCACCGTTGTATCTAACAGTGATGGCATTTTTGCACAAACTTGCAATAGTCATGTTGTATAGTCATCCAAAAATAACCGGCTCGAGCGATTTTCCTAGCTAGAGTGAGTCCATTCATATGAATACCGCAAACTCTGGGACGTACTTGTTCAACAAGCTTCATGGCTTCTGCAATGTAAAAACATCTGAGGAGACCTAGATCTGGATTCCTCCAGTAAAGGATTTCCCCACTTGAAAAGAAATTGTTTTCCTTCCGACGTGTAGCTCTCTTCTGATCGGAAGTAGCATTTTCAGGATAAGTTCTGGTCTCTAAATACTTCTTTATATCGAAATACCAAGGCTTTCCTTCTAGTTCTGTCTTTATATGCAAACAATGGGCCGGTTGCTCCCTCAATTCTATCTCTAAAGAATTAATATACGTCATGTCCAGATGTTGAATCATCGAGGAAATAGTGGAAAGGGCATCAGTGAACTCCTTTTGTATCCTTGGCTTGTGCTTTAACTCGATCTTCCAAAATCTTTTACATAACCTCTCTACTAGGTGCACATATGGTATGATCTTTGGGTTCTTCACAGCCCATTCTCCCTGAACCTGATGAATCAAGAAATATGAGTCTCCAATAACTAGCATGTCTTGGACATTCATATCTATAGCCATGCTCAAGCCTAAAATGCAATTAGTACAATGAAATTGAAGTTTCACGGCCATTAGGTGATTTTGTCCAGATTCGAATACTAGGACTGCTCCAATGCCACTACCTTGGCAATTCAGGGCTCCGTCAAAGAACATTCGCCAGCCCGGGCATGCCTCGAAGATGTCTTCTCCTGCAAATGGTATCTCTTCATCGGGAAAGTAGGTTTTGAGTGGTTCATAATCATTGTCAACAGGATTTTCTATAGGATGATTAGCTAAAGCCTGTCCTTTGACTGCTTTCTGAGTTACAGACACTATGTCAAACTCGCTCAACAACATTTGCCACTTGGCTAGTCTTCCTATCAGCATTGCTTTCTGAGAGATATATCTTAATGGATCCATCTTCAAAATGAGGTATGTAGTGTAGGAAGACAAATAGTGCCTCAACTTTTAAGCAACCCACGTCAAAGCACAACAAGTCTTCTCCAAACAAGTATATCGAGCTTCATACGGAGTGAACTTCTTACTCAAATCGTAGATTTCCCATTCCTTCTTCCCGATTTCGTCATGCTAGTCCAGCTCAGACCCAAATGCATTATCAGAAATTGAAAAATATAATAATAGTAGACTTCCTTCTCACAGAGGCACCGGCATTGGTGGATTAGACAAATAGCTTTTGATGGTATCGAAAGCAATCTGGCATTCTTCATTCCAGTTTGTGAATGCATCCTTTTTCAATATCCTGAAGATAGGTTGACAAATCAACGTAGATTGGGGTATGAACCGAATAATGTAATTTAATCTCCCCAAGAAACTCATGACTTCTTTCTTCCTGTTTGGATGAGGCAGATCCTGAATTGCTTTTATCTTAGAGGAGTCAAGCTCAATACATCTTCGACTGACTATGAACCCTAGTAACTTATCGGTAGGCACTCCAAAAGCACACTTGGAAGGATTCAACTTCAAGCTATGTCAGTGCAGACGGTCAAATAATTTCTTCAAATGAGTCAGATGATCCTAACCCTTGCTGGACTTGATGATAACATCGTTTGCGTATACCTCAATCTCTTTGTGATTCAAGTCATGGAAAAGAGTTGTCATAGCTCTCATATAAGTAGCTCCTGGGTTATTGAGGCTAAATGGCATCACTAGATAATGGTACACACCCCAGGGTGTGATAAAAGCTGTCTTTTCTACATCCTCTTCATCTATTAAAGTTTAATGATATCCTGCAAAGCAATCCACGAATAATTGCATCTCATGCTTGGCACAATTGTCTATGAGAATGTGGATGCTTGGCAATGGAAAATCATCCTTGGGATTGGCTTTGTTGAGATCTCTATAATCAACACAAATCTTGTTTTTTCCATCCTTCTTGGGCACTGGAATAATATTGGCCAACCAAGTGGGCTACTGCGTTACCTCTACCAGCTTGGATTATATCTATTTGGTAACTTCTTCCTTGATTTTCAGACTTAAATTCGGCTTGAACTTCCAAGTCTTTTGTTTTACTGGACTGAATTCTGGGTTGATTGGCAACTTGTGAGAGACAATATCAGTACTCAGACCTTACATATCCTCGTAGCACCAAGCAAACACGTCTATGTATTCTTTGAGCAAGCTAGTGAGTTCTCCCATTTGAGCATCCTTCAAATGGACACTGATTCTGGTTTCCTTGACATATTCTTCATCTCCCAGATTCACTATCTCAGTCTCATCCAGATTAGGCTTGTCGCGATTTTCAAATTGTCTTAATTCCTGGCAAGATGTTCGGGTACTATGGTTCTTTCATTGAATTCCTCAAACTCATTGTCATCTGCTTCATTCTATTTATTCAACATTTGACATGACATGACATTGGCAGGTTTAAATTTTTTTAAACTAAAATCATAAACAAACATAGTTAGATAAGAAGTAATTGAAATGATAAGATGAATAATAAGTGCGATTTGAAATAAATAGAGATTTTCATTTAAAGAAAGTGTAAACTTTGGCCATGACCAAGGGTCAATCAACCTTTGAGATATTACAAGAGAAATTAAAATGAAATCAAACAAGAGTGAGATAGCAAGGTAAAAGATGGGTCACGGGCCTCCGTCGGACTGCCACCTATTTTTTAAAAACAAGTAATTTAGCAATTCTTTGTTTACCAAGACTAGTAGGGGATCAACAACGAGGTGGATGTCTCTCTCAACTCTTGGTCATCTGGTTCTGCACCTCGAACACTTGATGTTTGGTCTGTTTCATCATCATCAATTGCATCAATTTCTTCAAACAGGTCCCAGATCCCCCCTCTAAAACCATTATCACCTATGCATTCTCGTGTTGGAAATGACTAATACAGGTTCGGTATTAGCTAGGCCAAAGATCGATCATCCTTATGAATCTGCATCTCCCACTCATTTTCCTCTAAGATAGTGTATCCTAGGCCGAATCGTGACTATTTTGTTGGAAATGGTATAGGCTCGGTAATACCTTGCAAGTGCTTCCCTAGCCCAAAACTAGGTTCAAACCCATTCCTCAACATCACTATGGGAATGATCTTATAAAAAACAGGCATAGGAGGTCCTGGCATCCAGTCATCTTTTTTAGCATTCACTATTTCAACTGTGTAGAAATTTGATCCTCTAGTGACATTCTCAATGATGGGTACATACATATTTGAATGGCTTCCCTCACCATAAATAACCACTTCACATTCATTCCAAATGAACTTCATCATTTGGTGGAGGGTAGAAGGCACAACTCTTGCCATATAGATCTAAGCTCTTCCTAACGACATGTTATAGCTGGTAGCGATGTCCATCACTTGAAGTTCGAACATGAATTCAGCAGGTCCCACACAAATTATTAGATTCACTGCACCCAGTGTATCTCTTCGGCCATCATCTAACGCTCTCACGTTAACTCGGCTTTGCTAAATTTTCTCCACATCATAGTTCAATTGCTTGAGAGTGAATAAAGGGCAAATATTTAGTCTAGATTCATCCTCGATCAATACACGATTTAGAATCAAGTCTCAACACTTGATTTTAACGTGAAGCACCTTATTGTGCATTTCCCCCTCGAATGGTATTACTTCATCGCCAAAACTGATATGATGACCCTGCATAACCCGGCTTATCGTGGCTGGCAGCTTATCACTGTCTATTCTACAGGAGCATAAGTGTCCTCCAATGCTCTCATTAGTGCCTATCTATGACATTGTGAATTCATCATTAGTGCCCATAGAGAAATCTGGGAAGGTATCTGCTCTAAGTTTTCACGATAAAGTATTCCTGAGGCTGTATTCTTCTCCAAAAATTCTTCTGCCTCAGCTTCACTCATCGGCCTTTGAGCTTTTCTACCTGCTCCCTGAATTGATTTTCCTGTATCAGCAATCTCAATCTCAATCTTCTTGTTAAGAATTCCTTTTGGTGCCATAGCAATCACTTCACAAGGTATCAAAATCTCCATCTTTGGCTTCTCGGTGATACTTAGAGATGTCACACCTTTCCCTAAACTTAAAGTGCCATCTGGCACTATCGTGTTAGTTGTACACCAATCTTCTTCTCTCTTAATCATACTGGTAATATTTCCCCATGATCAGGTAAAGGATTCTTGTTGAAATTGAGAGTGATAGTACGAAGAATTAACATGCCACGATCAATTAAGTCCTGGATTTTATGTTTCAGATTTATGAAATTTTCAGTGTCATGTACAACACAATTAGAGTGGCAGGCACAAGTTTGATCACCCCTGAAGAAATGAGAATTAGAATCCATAGCTCTCATAGGGGTGAGCTGGATCAATCCTGCAGCTGAAAATCTTTCAAATGGCTTTGTCCGGCTTTCAGTAAGTGGAGTGAACACCCTAAGGTATTTTTTATCTGCATTCCGATGAGGAGGGTTACAATTATCTTGTGGAGATGGAGGCACTCGATGGTAATTGGGATGGTTTCGATAGGGGGGTGTAGGGGTTTGAAATATTGGGTATGGCAGTGCTTGGTAATTTGACAAAGGGTTTAGGGATTTGTGATCGGGTAACTCGTAAAGGGATTCTGATAAGTTAGTTGGATATGAGAGCAGCTTGGCAGTGGAGAGTGGTAGTTTAGGATGACATTTGGATATTGTGGGGAGTGATAATGGGGAGGAGGGGTTTGGTAGTTTGTGGGTGGAGTGTGGTATCCTGGTTGAGCATGAAAAATAGGGAATGAACTTGGGATAGGTTTAAAATGGATTTGAGGGGGTGTGGACTTTTTTGTCTTGTACGCCAAAGATAGCTGACACATCTACTTTCTTTTTCCTCAGCATCCCAAACGTTCCAGCTGAATTCGATATTCTGGTGATCTTGCTCGTTTTGAGTCAATATTCGATATTCTCAACAATCTTAACTATATCTGCGAATTTTGCTCCAACGAGCAGCATCATTCTTTCATAAAACTTTGGCTCTTGGGAGTGCACGAACACTTTAATAATCTCTTTTTCAGACATGGGAGGACGCACTCTGCGGCATTCTTCCTCCATCTATAGGTATATTCCCAATAACTCTTGGTTGACTTCTGTCTAATCTTCTCCAATGAATAGCGATCTAGCACGATTTCGACATTATAAGCAAAACGTTCGACAAAATCTTTGGACATGGTAGTCTAACTAGCCCATTGGTTTGTCTCTTAGGAGGTAACTCATTCTTGGGCCTCCCCGCTTAGACTTCGGCTAAAAGGCCATATCATCAATGCTTTGTTTTTCCCGACACCTACCAGCTGATCACAATATGCTCTCAGATGGGCCAGAGGATTTCCACTACCATGGAAAGTGTTGAACTTTGATATTTTGAACTCTTCTGGAAGGTTTAAATCTGGGTGAATGCATGAATCCTCATAATCCAGCCCCACAACATTAGGTGCATTTCTAAATTGCCTCATAGCTTTTGCAATTTCTTCTCTTATATCTAACTTGTCCATCTCTTCCTTGGCCTTCCATTCTTTGTCCTTTTACTTAAAATGGTCAACCTCAGAGTAAGTAGCGTGAGGGATTTGTGGATTGGTGAGGATTGAGATATGGAAGGGGATTTTAGGAGACACAATTTGGGTGGTAGGTGGGTAGCGTCGGCAACTTGAGAGGAGCCGCAGGCTTGGGCAATATTTGGGTTTTGGAGAGGGGGTGGTGCTTGGGGAAAAAGATTAGAAGGTCCTGCATCGGGGGTGGTTAAGTCAATAACAGGCGAAGCTTGAACAGGGGTAATTGGTGGATTTTTTGAGATAGGGATAGGTTGATGAGATAGATTAGGAGAAGAAAATGAAATGGAGGCCTTCCGTTATCTGGACTGGGAAGATCAACAGTGATAGCCAAATTTGCTAACTCTTGAGTCTTCTTCATTTCCATCTTCATGTCAATAATTTGTTGCATCAGTTGTGTAATCAATTTGTTCTATTGTGCAATAAAGGGATCTGTCATAGTGATCTCGGTTAGGCTTGCATCATCATTATTATCCGTCATTTTTTCCTTTCCACTAGTTTTTTTCAAGGGAGGGATCTTTATGGGATTTGGATCTAGTGAAATAAGGATAATTGACCTGCTTTATCAACACAAATCAATTCTAAATTACCTATAAGAAAAATTACTCAAAGGAAAGCACGTTAGTTTCTTCTGATTAATAGGTAGTGTAAGATAACACACATGTATCAATAAGCACACAATTGTTGCTTTATTCGAGAGTAAACTAACCTATGGATACATGAGATATGGTAAATGGGAAGGAGTTTTCCTATATGATTTTAGAAATAGTGGATCAGGAAGATCAATTTGCGTCAAGTCAGGTCTTCTTGTATTATTGATAATATAGACAAGGGAAAATAAGCTTTTGGAAAGATAGGGGGCCGGGCCTAAAAGGCTTCCTACATATCTCACAAATGAAAAATGAAGCACTACGTAGTTTGAGAATATAAGGAATAGATTGATTCAATTAGACTTTATTACACGAAAATGAAAAATGCAAGATAGAAAGCTTGCTAAGAAACATAAAATGTCTCTAGTGAGACTTCTTCTGTTGATTTGTTGATTTCTTTCCTCATACTTGATTTGAATCACTCTTGTGGAGGGATGTCAACCTCAGCTCCCTCGGCCTCTTTGCTCAGTCCTAGGAGGGCACAATAGGGATTCTCCCGCTTCAACCGGGCTATCTCTTCCAGGGTGGCCTCGAGCTTCACTTGCACTTCCGTGTTTTGAGCTATTATGTTTCTAAGATATCCCTCCAGAGTAGATGAATATTCTTTGAGTATTTTACTTTCCTTACTCAGGCTTGGTTGTTTATCCTCGATATTCTTCATTTCTTCATCAGCCTCAGCTATTTTAGCAAGCATCGTCATGGTAGCCTAATTCATTCCTCCAACTTTCGGGATCTCTTAGGTGACCTTGCCTAGCATCCTTGTCAATATGCCTTCAACACTCTTAGCATTTTGGGTGTTCTCCATCCTGACTACAAATCCAACTTTCCTGAGATGGAAAAAGGAAAATTTAAAAGTGGGTTAAGGAATTCAGACTTAGTTGAGAAACTTAGGGCTCGAGGAATTATTTGGTCGCATATTTGATAGTGACTAGGATTTAAGCCTAGGTGGCTTTAGAAAAATTTCAAAAGGAGTGTGCTAGAATTTTACCCAAATAAAAGAAACATAATCATACAAACAATTATAGCAAATAGCATAGAAATAGTTATTGCGTGTCCTAAATGTAGGTGGCCTTTTTTTCCAGGGATAGGCTTATCGAATTGAAGGATGTGTATTAATTTAAAGGCAATCCATTATCCCCAAAGTACATTATTTTGCAAAATAGAATGCTTACAAGATATTTTAAAAAAATACATCAAAAGTGCTTACAAAACACAAAGATACATTCCCAAACATTAAAAAGAAGAAAGTACAAAAACAAAAGCAATCCCATGCAGAGGACAAACAAAAGACTTTAGACTGCTTCAGCTCTCTTGCTGACCCTTGCCCTTTTAGCTGTCTTAACCTCCTGCCACATGAAGTATCTATCTTCCCACAAATAGTCCCATGCCAACTGATCCCTCTCTTCGTGACTGGCTTTCTCTATAGTCTGAATTTGTTGCTCCATGCGATCAACCAGCCCCATTATTCATTGTCTCCCTCTACTGAGCTCCTGGCTAAGTTGATCTATAATCTTAGCGTCCTCCAAGTGTTGATGTTGATGTATCAAATGATTTTCTTGATACTTCTCTTGGAGCTGGTGGAGTAAGACTTGACTTTTGGCTTCAACTTCCTTGATATAACAGGCTACATTCGGGCCAGGCTTGATTGTTCTAGCAGGATTCTTCTTCAACCACTCCTTATACCGACCACTACACTCAGCATTAAACCTGTTGGGAACTTTATCTTCCTCCACACTTCGAGTTTTCCATTCACGGATCATCATCATAGCGAAGGATACCTGACCGTCTTTGTGGTCTGTCACGAATTTCCTCATATCCCCTATCTAAGGAACGACTTTCTTACAACCTAACTACCTGAGGACTCGACTGGAAGCATGTGGTTGGGATCCCCTAAGTCCGGCAAATACCAAGAAAGGAAGTTCCTTACTATGAATTATGGTGTCACTCATAACAACATCATCAATGGACCACTGTGCATCTTCTTCTCACAATCCACTCAATATTGGCATCCAGAATTGTTTTCCATTTCGTGTTTTGAAGTGATTGAGGTGTAACCACCAACTGTAAGAAGAGAATTGATCATTTCAACTTTTTGGATCTGGTTCAGTGGGTATGTGGGCTTTGAGTAAGTGGTTCATCATCAACAACTGAGTATCAGGTTGCAACCTTGAAAGAATCGGCTCCCATTTTGACATTTATCTAAAGCCCTATAAATATCAGTGAGGATTGTAGCTGCTAAGGTGTAATACTTGGCCGACGTTCCATACTTAACTACGTTGAAGATGGCATGAGTAACCTTTATCATGCTCGGATGAATAACGTGCCCCAGATTTTTGGGAAAAACCATGGTCCTCAACAAGCATACCTCGAAAACAAAAGGTTGCTTCTCTTCCCAAGCCTTCTCAGAAGTAAATTCCCCTTTAAACTTTTCGTAACCATTCCTGCATCCAAATTGGTAGTACAACTTTCGGAGTGGGATGTTTGGTCCTTTGAACTGACTTATCCATTCGATATCGACTGACAGAAGTTCTTCCCTAACCTCCTTTGTACCCCACACCTTAGGAGTTAGAATGTCGTCATCTGGCTTAGACTTTCTCTTGTTGCACATGCCTACACTTTCGTAACTCGCCAACACTTCCTCTAGAGTGGGAGTTAAATAAACATCTCCAAAATGGAATACCACACAATCAGTATCCCAAAACTTAATTATTGCACCAATTAAATCCAGCCAAGCCTCTATTTTAATTAGAGAGGGGAGATAGCTTATGTGCTTTTGAACCTCTGTTTTGTCACACTCATTCATTCTTTCCCACCATACTTTGAGAAAGGGATGAGGTTGAGTCATTATTCTAGTCTTTAAGGGTTCATAAACTTGATCCATCCTACAAGAAAAACAAATAGGTTAAATTCCCCCCACCCACGTGTTAATGATTTATTTAAATTACTACACATCCTTCAATTAAAACACATAAGTATGATCATCTTATATTTCATTTGACTTGTGCTAGTATTGTAAGGTGTGGGGTGTTACAGTGCCTTACTTACTAGTGACGTGTTTTAAAGTCTTGAGGGCCTAGGCCCAAATCCGACAATATCAGTAGTTTGCTGGGTCATTGTAGATAGTATCAAAGCCACTCTTGTGTTAGTATAGTTGATGTGGGTCAGAGATCAATTGATTTTACATAAATCCCAGTGAGGCAGGGCAAACCTAAGTGCTAAGTCTAGGCAAATCCTAAATTGTAGGTCAAACCTCAGCGATGATGCTGAGTCCATAGAGGGGGTGTATGTTACAACCATTCAGTCGATAGAAGTCCCACATCAGCAAAAACATAGGAAAGATGTTGGGTATATAAGTAAACAAGTCTCACCTACTAGTCATGTATTTTAAAGTCGTGAAGGCCTAGGCCAAAATTGAGCAATACCGCATACAGGTTGCGTCATTATAAAATAACTACAACGATGATGTATTGTGATATGTATAATAGCAGGGGATTATGAGAAAAAACATAAATCCACTTGGTTTCAGACTGGGTACAACCTCACACAAGCTAACAACTATGACAAGAGCAACCTCCTATACTAATACGTCTAGAAAGCCAAAATGGAAACCAACTAGGGCAAGTAATTAAGCATAAAGCAAAAATAATGTTCTACCTTTTTAGCATAAACAAATCCACTAGCAAGACGATCCACCGTAATAAAGAGAAATCAACTTACAACACAAAGATACGCACAACTCCAGGTAAACTAAAACAACACTAATACAATGAGTGTAAAAATCAAGTAAGCACCAATAGGTATGAGTACCCCAAAACCATATAATACAAGCAACAAAGGATAAAGAAAAGAATTTACACAATCACATTTGATACCTGGAGACACAAACTCTATCTGGCCTACAAGAACACAGGAGGAATCACAAACGTCTTCAACCTGAATAGCAGAACTACCTCCACCTGCACTTGGAATACCATCTTTTGTCGAATTCGACACGAACCCATGTGACTTATCCAACTGAGCATATTGTCCAACTGTATTATGTCGTAGACACTGTGTAGCCCAGTGGTTTATCTCTCTACACCTTCGACAAAGCCCGTTTTCTCCTGCCTGGAAGATTGGACCTGCCTAGGGCACTCTTGGTGCCAATGATCAAGTATGCGACAGTCATAACAACCTGATGTTCAATATCCTATAATAATGTGACCATGGTAGTTGGGAAGTGCATTAGATTCCCTTGAGTCCTAGACCGAGCTAGAACCACCTTGTCTAAGAGGAGCGTTTCTAAGATCTCAGGTGGGACCTGTCATGAACATCCCCGCTCCTAACAACCTGGAAACTGTCACTAACACTCAGAGGACCAGTGCTAACTGACTGAACAGAGGCCCCATGGCCCTGAACCTATCGGGCTTGTCGCTGGATTCTAGAATAGACCTAGCTACAACTGATGGAATCTCATAAACTGGAGGTTTGCACTATAAAACCTAAGAAACCAAGGTTAAACTCTGTCTTTTGCGGGTACTATGTCCTATCTCAGGACCTCCTGGCACTACTATTATAAGGTTGACGGGTCAAAGAGGGAAGGATCCATCACCAATCTGATAGCCTCCACTGAAGGTATCAAAAAATGTCTGCTCTATAGCCCTCACATGACTCATAACCTAAGGAAATATAGGTCGTACTACTACCAAGTGCTCTGATACCAAATGAAGTTGTAAAGTTAATGTCCTAAGAAATCCATGTCTCACATCCTGCTCCGTAGGGAAGAAAGTGAGGACATACTTGGCCCACTCAAGAAATCTGATCAAGTAGTCTAAACTGATGATGAACCTGAACGAGGAACTGCTAATCTATCTCTAGCCTGAGAACCACCCACCGTGGCTCTAGTCGGATGTTCTAATACCTCTGATATGTCCACCGGTGAACTCGTGTTATCCATCTAAGAATGCGTAAATTCCAATGAAGGATCCTTAGAGATTATTCAAGTCAAATCACGTAATAACAAGTCAAGAACACAAATTTTCTATGAATACCCCTATAGCCTTCTAAAGGTAGGATATGAACATCTATGCATCGATGTGCAGGACTCTACCAGGAATTACTCCTATACCAACGATGCCAGTCAATCTAAAGCTTTAACAACTACTTGTAACGACTCAGTTTCTTAGGCCATGATGGAACCTACCAACCCACTAGTAGGTAAGACTATCACATATAAAGGGACCATGGGCAACATGCTATCCTAGTAGAAAACTACCCTAATAAGTATAGGTTGTCACAAGAAAGACAGTACATACAAATAATGAAAAAATAGCATACCAAAACCCTCCCCATGATCTAATATCAGTTAGTATTTGAGCTTCTAATATACGAAATTAGACTACAAAGCATTTTTCGATACAAATAACAATACAAACAATCCCTGATTAAAAAATAAAGATAAGTTAGATTGCAGTAAGATGGAAATTTGCTACTGTGGACGCTACGAGCTCATTAAAATCTTCAAAAATCCTTATCTAACTCTACGCGAAAGGAAGTCAACAGCAGGGACTTGCTTTATAATATGTAGAGGGAGAAGTGTAGTATGAGTATCAAATCTATTGTATTCAACAAGCATAGGCCGACTAAGCTCCACAAATAAAGCAGGTATAAACAACATGAAAGTAAGACATGTATATATCACAATTATGATATATGCAAAGGATAACACAAAATCAGGTACATTAAATAATGAGAAGGAGAGAAGAAGTGTACCTTGAAGGATTAGGTTTGTTGTTCGCTAGCACGAAAGTTAGGTCATAAAGTTTGATCAGCAATAACAATGAAAGAAACATACAGAATTGGGAAAATCTATCAACCTAGAAACAAGTCCATATAAAGCTAGGAGGGTACATGCTCAATCCAAAAAGAAGATGTCATGCCTACCATGACTATAAAATAACAACAACAAAATAGCACAAACAAAGCAGGTAGAAGCAAACAAACCAACCAAAATCAGAATAACAGAATACTACCAATAAAATAGGTATAAGCAAACAAAACCAAGCAATGTCCTGCACCACCAGTGATATAAGCGGCAAATAAAACCCCAATCGGCATCACATACTATCAAGTGACCAATTAATAAATAATCTAATGAGATAGCAATGCTTGTGAATGCAAAGCATGATGTCTCTCTCTACAACATAAACACTAGTGTTGTACGATCCTCCCTCGCCCAACTATCGAGATTACCTATAGCTCCATCCATTAGACATACTATCTCTTTAGCCAGGAATCCCACAGTGGCCCAGAAACCTATGCGTGCTGCCTGAGGCTGCATCAGGTCTTATCATAATAATCATCTGCTTCGGTGATACTAGACAAATAATAGTAGCCGAATGCAAAAGGGAATCAATGCATCGGCTAGTAAAATAATAAAATGTTGAGGTCATTTCGGATGCCTCTCAGAGACTTAAGTAGAAAGGAATATGTCCTTGATGCTCGATGTATTAAATTCAAAAGATACATGATCCAATTGGTATGAATCCCTACAAAAACTAGTTCAAAATTCAATAGATATCGATATAAAAGAGCCAATCCAAAACAATGCCACATCAACAGTATAGAAAACCATTTCACCACTCTCACCCTCCGTGCACAATGATGACTCAACGTATGATAGGGATCATACCACGAAAATAGTATGAAAGAGCAACCAATGCAATGCATGTCATCCCAGTTTCCAAATAAGTCACACAAGAGCTAAGAAATGAACCTGTACCACTACAGAGGTGAAGGTGGTGAGAACTAACGTAGGGCCCAGCTACTCTAAAATCAAGGCCACATATAACCCCATGTGTGCATATATACATACATAAATATATATATATAT
>JAABOM020021859.1:0-18325 GCA_011800125.2 Solanum clarkiae
GGTCTGCGTACAAGTTACCCTCCCCAGACCCCACTAGTGGGATTATACTGGGTATGTTGTTGTTGTTGTTGTTGTTGATGTGTTCGAATCAGTCCTTGGACAATCTTCTCCCTTACAAAATGGTAGTCAATGTCTATGTGTTCATTTCTCTCATGAAATATGGGATTGGACGCAATTTGAATTGCAGCTTTGCTATCACACGACAAATATATAGGCTGACTGATGACAACTCCTAATTCTTTGGACAAATCCTTCCAGCCAGGTTATTTCAGCAACTGTACATGTCATGGCTCTGAATTCAACTTCTGTAGAGCTCTTTGCTACTGTCTCCTGCTTCTTGGACTTCCAGTATACCAAGGCATCACCAAATTTAACGATATACCCTACGATAGACCTCCTAGATTCTAGACAACCACCCTAATCAGAGTCACAATATGCTACTAATTTGTCTGATCCTTCTGATGGCATTAACAAGCCTAGCCCTGACTTAGCTTTGCCATACCTTACCACCCTTAGGGAAGCCTCTATATGAGATTGTTTTGGTTTTTGCATAAATTTATTTGACACCTGCACCACATATGCTATATCAACTCTGGTCATTGTTAGGTACAAAAGTCTGCCAATCAATCTTTGGTATGGGCTAGTATCATCTAGTAATCAATCACTAGGTTCTGTTGAATTTTTCCCTACATGAGCATCATACTGAAGAGAGATCAGTTTGACAATGGCCTCAACAGGTGTGCTAGCAGGTTTAGCACCACCAAGCCCCATTTTTTATACCAACTCTAGAGCATACTTTCTTTGACTTATACGAATTCCCTTTTATGATCTAGTGAATTCCATTTCCAAGAAGAATTTCAACTGGCCCAAATCTTTCATCTTAAACTTCAGCTTAAGATCATTTCTTGTCTGTAATATCAAAAAATCTGGACAACTTCCAGTGACAAGAAGGCCATCTACATATACTAAGACCACAACAAGATGAGGTCCAACTTTTTTTGGTGAACAATGAGTAGTCAAAGTGACTTTGGCTAAAACCAAGTTGAAGTAAAGCCTCAGTGAGTTTCCTGTTCCATTGCTTGGGTGCCTATTTAAGGCCATATAAAGATTAGTGCAGTCTACACACCTTGCCATCGCCCTTGTGACTGCCAAATCCTTGAGGAACCTACATATATACCTTTTCATAAATCACCCTGGAAAAATGTATTATGCATATCCATTTGGAAAATGGACCATGTTTAGCTGCTGCAACTACCACCATAGATCTCATAGTTACCATTTTAGCAACTCGGGAAAAGTTTCAGTATAGTCCAGGCCCTCCTTCTAACTGAGTTCTTTTGCTACAAGTCTCGCCTTATACATCTCTACCTCACAATTTGCCTTGTGCTTGATGTTTAACACCCATTACAACCAATTGGTGACTTTCCAAGAGGAACATCAACTAGACTCCAAGTATTATTAGCCACTAAGGCATCATTTCTGACTTCGTGGAATCAGCCCATTTGGGATCTTGGATAGCCTCAGTATCAAGTTCAGAGCTGGAAGAGGCAGAAATCATATCATAAGCAACATAGTTAGATATAGGGAAAGAATAGGAGGTCTTGGTCTTGGTCTTGGTGGGTGCAATGTAGTCCTGCATCCATATATGGGAGGGAAAGGGTGTTTGAGGTCCTGTGAGACCTTCTAGGTGGGTCAGCTAATGCAACCACATCAACCATCTCAACGGTGATGTAGAGTCACATATTGATGGAGTCTCAATTGGGTCTACAGCCTAAGATCAGGCACTGGAAATGAAGAATTATCACTCGGAACATGACCTGAGCCCCAAGAAGAGTGAACATGGAAGTTAAGTACAGGGAACAGAGGAGATGAAACAGTGGACAAGTGTTGGAAAGGAAAGACATCTTCCTTAAAATCTACATGTCTACTAACAATGAACTCTTTCTCATGGAGAGTGTACATTTTGTAGCCCTTTGAGTGAGGGAATAACCAAGGAAAACAGCTGGAACAACTCTAGGAGAAAATCTATCAGACTTTAAAACAAGTAACATACCCTACATAGCCAAAGACCTTCAAGTGCTCCAGATCAGGTGAGTGTCCATATACAACTTCAAATGGCACCTTGCCTTTAAGAGAGTGAGAGAGAAACCTGTTAATAAGGTACACAGTAGTAGCTACACAATCTCCCCAGAACCTGAGAGGGACACTGGCCTAAAAATCTGATAGCTCTAGCTGTGTCTAAAATGTATCTGTGTCTCCTCTCAACCACCCCATTTTGTTTAAGTGTATAACACAAGAGCGCTGATGAATAATTCCCAATGATTTGAATAAGATGGATACTTGAGTGTTTAACAACTCACAGCCATTATCTGTTCATAAGATCTTAACTATTGCAGGCATCAGCAAAAAATCATTGAAGGCCACTATTACCTCTGATTTAGAGTTTAGAAGAAATATCCAAGTATATCTAGAGTGGCCATCCACCAAGGATAAAAAGTACCTCTTTCCATCATTGGTAGGTACCCTATAGGGACCCCACACATGAGCATGAATAGTATGTAGAAAATCAGAGACTGAGAATGGAGAAAATTTTCTTCCTTCTATTCATTCAACTGTGATGTATATATACAAAATACCTAAAGAGAAGAAAACAAAAGAATTCCTATACGTGTATGAAATCTGATTGGCTACCACTAAATCCAATTTTGGACAGCTATGAATACTATCCATACAAAATTTGAATAAATCTGAAATTTGAAATATCTGTTGCCTCATTTCTGCTTCCACATGGCCTTTTCCTGTTTGTCTAGATCAGCGCTTCTTAATTAGCTTGGATGGTTAGGATTGAAACTTTTATTGCTTGATCCAAAGGCTGAGAAACTTCCATCTGTTGGGCAACACGAAGTGTGGACTACTTGAGAATTGGACAACTGATTATGTTTGTCTCTGATTTCAGTTGATTGTAAAGCTTCATTGCAACAAGAGCTTGAGTGCTCTCTTCTTTCATGGTTGCTTGCTGATCTTTATCAACTTTGTTGATTTCAATTCTAACACCCCCTTCAAGTTGGAGGAGAGTGAAGCGAGACCCAACTTGCCGAGAATTGAATGATGAGATGGTCCTGATAAAGGCTTGGTGAACAAGTCTGCTAGCTGAGAGGAAGAGGGGACGAATTGAAGAGAAATTAAACCGGAGAGAAATTGTTGCCGAATAAAATGGCAATCAATTTCTACATGTTTGGTTCGTTCATAAAAAAGGGGATTGCGAGCAATATGGATTGCAGCTAGGCTATCAGAGTGAAGTGGAATCGGAACTAAAGGAGTAGCTCCAAGATCTATAAGTAATCGAGTGAGCCAAGTAATCTCTGGAACCACTCTTCTCATAGATCTATACTCTGCCTCGGCAGACGATAGAGAAACAGATGCTTGCTTTTTTGATTTCCATGAGATTGGGGATCCTCCCAAACTGATGAAGAATCCACTGATTGATCTACGGGTGTTTGGGCAAGAACCCCAATCTGCATCGCAAAAAGCAAGTAATTTGAATGAAGGATCAGCAGATAGGAAAAGGCCTCGGCTTGGATTTGACCTGAGATATCGAAGGAACCTTAACGCAGCAGTAAAAAGAGGTCCTCTTGGTTGCTGCATGTACTGACTGAGATGTTAAACTGCAAAAGAGAGATCTGGCCTAGTGTGGGTGAGATAATTCAATTTTCCAATGAGTCTTCGATAAGAAGTTGGATCGGTCAACAAATCACCAGTGGTAAAATCCAATTTTGAAGATGGATCAAGTGGAGAAGATACTAGAGGTAAATGATCACAATTGAACTCATTTAATAGCTCTAGAGTAAACTTTCTTTGACTGACTATTATTTCTGTTGGCTCCCTGAGGATTTCAAGTCCCAGAAAGTAGTGTAAATCTCCCAAATCTTTGAGCTTAGATTTTGAATGCAAGAACTCTTTTAGCTGCACCAGTTCTGCTTGATTGTTTCCCGTTAGAATAATATCATCTACATACATAACTAGTATCGATATATTAGATCCTGATTTCTTGAAGAAAAGTGAGTAGTCATTGAGTGATGAGCAAAAACCTTTGGAATTTAAAGCTTCGGACAACTTTGAGTACCAATGCCTTGATGCTTGTCTAAGTCCATATAAAGACTTCTTGAGTTTGCAAACATGTCGGGAACTAGGTGACTGCATGCTGACTGGAAACTTCATGAAATCCTCCTCATCAATTTCTCCATGCAAAAATGCATTATTGACATCTAGTTGTGAAATATTCCATCCTTGCTTCACTGCTATAGTTAGTAAACACCGAATAGTTGTCATTTTGACAACAGGTGAAAATGTTTCATTAAAATCAATTCCTTCTTTTTGAATATCTCCTCTAATCATCAATCTCGCTTTCAGCCTCTCTATACTTCCATCAGAATTATGCTTGATTTTGCAAACCCATTTACATGGTGGTGCTTTCTTTCCTTTTGGTAATTCCACCACTTCCCAAGTTTGATTCTCAATCAGTGCTCTAATTTCATCTTCCATAGCCAATTTCCATCCCGGATGTAACTCTGCCTGGGCATAAGAAGTTGGTTCTATAATGTTTGAAATAAAGTTCAAGACTTGTTGATTTGTTGCGGACAAGCTAGCAAAAGAATAGCTTTTGGGTACAATAGGCTGATTGAAACAAGTATTGGTTGAATCTGTCAAAACAACTGCATTGCAGACATACTCTTCTAGGTAGGCTGTTTTTTTTGTGTGTTCTTTCTGACTTCCTTTGTGTGGCTATGGAAGGAGGAATGTCTTGTGTCTCATGCAAAGTCACAGTATCAAGTCCTTTTGAGTTCCCAGTAGCAACATGTTGTGATTCAATTTCTGCTTCTAAATATGATCTGTTAGGCACCCCATTCATACTTCCAGGTTCATGATCTTGAGGTGAAAAAGGATCTACTTCAGTATTTGGTGGAAAGTCACTTTGTGAGATAGAATGATCAGTGGTAAATATAGGATTTGAGAACGAAGATTGTGAACTTGAGATGGTGGAGAAAGGGTAGATATTTTCATGAAACCTGACATTCCTAGGAACTATTATCTTTCTAGTATCCAAAAGAAGCAATCTATACCCTTTTTTCCCATAAGGATAGCCTATGAAGACACATGGAATGGCTCAAGGTTCGAACTTTCCCCTATTGTGTGAAACAGTACTAGCATAGCATAGACAACCAAAGCTCCTAAGATGAGAGTAATTAGGAGGACTTCCAAATAGAAGCTCATAGGGAGTTCTGTTTTTAAGGACTTTAGAAGGGTATCTATTTACGAGGTATGTAGCAGTTAGGACACACTCTCCCCAGTATGAAATAGGCAATTTGGATTGATAAAGTAGTGCCCTTGATACCTCGAGAAGATGGCTATGTTTTCTCTCCACAACACCATTTTGTCGTGGAGTATGAACACAAGTGGTTTGATGAACAATTCCTTGTGAAGCAAAAAAATCAGCTGATAGGTTGATCCCACCCAATTCCAATGCATTGTCTGACCTGATCATCTTAACTTTGACATTGAATTGTCTCTCAACCATCACCAGAAAATACTTTAAGATAGTGAAGGCATTACCTTTTGTTTTTAGAAGATAAGTCCAAGTTTGCTCTACTATAGTCATCCACTATAGTTAAAAATATTTGTATCCGTCATGCAAAGGGGTTGTATATGGCCCCCAAGTGTCAATATGGATTAACTCAAAGATCTTTGTAAAATAGCCAGCAATGTCATTTGAACCTGCACTAAATCACTTAACTCTTTCTGCAACTGATAGAGTTGTGCTCCATTGGACTGGCCAAATCTGTCCTCAAGTTCTTTCCACAGATCCTTTGCTGTCTTGGAGTAGATAACACTGTCAGCTATCTCTTTTGAAAGAGAGTTGAGTAGCCATGACAGAACCATATCATTGCATCTATTCCAGAGCTTGAAATCTGTTGATTCTGAAGCTGGTTCTTTGTGAGTACCATCAATAAACCCAACTTTATTTTTTGCCGAAAGAGCTACTTAACCTTTCCCATTAAAGGGTGAATTAACAAGATTCATTCCTGGAGAATCTAAAGCATGGAGATAGAAAGGATGAGTGTGGTCAGTTCCAGAATTGGTGGTATTTCTGGTGGTTGTAGAGCCACCAGAAGTGAGATCTGTTGTTGTCACCATTGTTGAACTGAGAGATGGAGAGTATGGATAAAGAAAAGGGAAAATGAGACAACAAAGAGGCTAAAATTCCCAAGATTGCTCTAAAACCATGTAGAAAATCAGAGACTAATAATGGAGAAAATTGTCTTCCTTCTATTCATTCAACTGTGATGTATATATACAAAATACCTAAAGAGAAGAAAACAAAAGAATTCCTATACGTGTATGAAATCTGATTGGCTACCTTTATAATCCAATTTTGGACAGCTATGAATGTACTATCTGTACAAAATTTGAATAAATCTGAAATTTGAAATATTTGTTGCCTCATTTCTGCTTCCACATGGCCTTTTCCTGTATGTCCAGATCAGCTCTTCTTAATTAGTTTGGATGGTCAGGATTAAAACTTATATTGCTTGATCCAAAGGCTGAGAAACTTCCATCTGTTGGGCAACATGAAGTGTGGACTACTTGAGAATTGGACAACTAATTATGTTTGTCTCTGATTTTTAGTTGATTGTAAAGCTTCATTGCAACAAGAGCTTGAGTGCTCTCTTCTTCCATGGTTGCTCGTTCATCTTTATCAACTTTATCGATTTCAATTCTAACATAGTATGAGAACAAACATTAGACAATGTAGTATTGAGAGGAAAAGTTATTCTTGTTTGCTTAGCCAAGGGACAAACAGTATAATCAGCTTATCAGTACTGTGATTAGTACAGATAGTAGTACTTTTTCAAAGTATCTAAGTCTAGTTTCCATAAGCCTAGCAGAATGATTGGACATACCGTCCCCAGTTCTTCCTTACTAAGGCAGAATGACAACTAGACTTGATGGAACTAGTGTGGCCATGCCTTACTTCCAGTGGGTTGCATGGAGAGTTCATCACATACCGTCCTTGATCATGTCTACCAATCCGATTTACCCTTCCACTGGAGAGGTCATGAAAAATGCAGAAATCAGGATAAAAGTTGGCTGAGCATTTTGCAACTCCCTGGTGAGCTTGGGCACAGATAGCAAGTTGTGCTGATATACAATAAATTATGAATATTATACTTCTCCAAAATAGAGGTAGACTCTAAGTGACTGATTGCCAGTTGGCAACATAACACTACCGTTACTACTATCAGACAAAGATCTAGTATTGGAGAGTAATCTGAGATTGCTGACCAAGTTGTACTGTCATTGCTTCTTTTTTATCTCCCAAAAAGGGAGAGTATTTTGATGTTAATTTAAGTTCTATATGCCATCAGTATAAATGATCCTTATACTATATATCCAATCATTCAATAGATTTACATGTAAACTTCATTAGGGTGTAGGATTTGAAGTCTTGAAAGTAAGAGATAATACCTACTACAACAGGGACGATGAATGGATGATATAAAAAATAGTCAAATGAAAATTTATATTACTTTAGACAAGGGTATAAAAATCAAAACTATGTGCTTTTATGGTTGTGGTTCTGTAGGATTTTAAAGTTAAGACATCATTTTTTATTTTCTAGGTATAATTGAATAAGATGAAATTGAATTTGGATTTGCATTAAGCTTGAAGATGGATGCATTTCAGCTGTGGCACATCCTGAATTTTCACTACAATTTAGATATGATAAGTATAAAGATTTAAACTCATAAAGAATCAATGGAGCAAATAATATATGTCTACTATGTTTTTTGACCTATCTGTCCAATGTAAATTTTCGACAATGGGTCAAATTGACACCACTTCGAACAAGGGTAGCTCCGTCCACAAGCCACATGGGTTAATGCAAACTAAACATCAATTTGGGATTAAAAAACCATAGCACCAGGCTAAAAATTGTATATAAAAGCTAAAGTGTGACAATAGTGCAACAACAGACTTGAAATGCAGTTGATTACATTTTAATAAACTCTTCAATAGAACATGGTCTTGCAAAAAGACAAGTGGATAGTAACCTACGTAATTTTATAAACAACTTCTGCTCTAGGTGATGCTCGACGAAATTGTGTTATCTCTGCGGGTTCCTCGAGTCTTGATTCAGGAGATCCGGGCTTGATTAGCATTCTAGCGTGCATCAGAGACTGGACTTTCACGTTGCCCTGCATTTGAATCAGTCATACTTCCAACTATGCTCATGTCTTCACCTAATAATTAGCAAACACAACAAAGAAGATGGTAAACAAACTCAAACTACTAAAAAGTAAATCACCAAAGCACTTCTTTGAAGAAATCTAACATCATTTCCCAACAATGCTGCCATTTTGATAACTAACGCGTCAACACACTTTTCACAAGTTCAAGTGTTTGCAATTGTCAAGAGTATATTTACCCAACTTGGAGTCGGCATAGAACCCATAGAGAAATGATAAGTTTAGAGTTCAAATCAAGAAGTAACATTGGTGCTTTAATCTTTCGTAGTATGAGCAAACAACATATAAAAACGAACAATAGTGGAAAATTATCATTAAAACAAAGTGATACTCAAAGGATGAAGAGTCTACATAGGTAGGGCACATGGATCTAACATTTGATCAAGGTTCTCTCAAACTCAAGATCAACTTTTCATAATAGCTTTCTCAATCTACTATGGGTTCGATACATAACACATCAACCTTAGCAAAACCTACCTATCTCAAGGAGATTCATAATTCAATACATTAATGGCTATTCATTATTTGATCTCACTTCATGCAACCTTTCAAGCATACATGAAGATCCTAGGCTATGACTAAGTTTGCCACCTCAATCCATACATAAAAATATGGTTAAATAACGAAACCCATAAGCATTCATCCATAACTCAAGTAAAATCAAGCACCCAGCAGTCAATAACTACATAATAGTCTACATTATACCCTAGAAGTATTGGGATTTTAAGTAATCATCAAATAGAACATGAATAACTTACCAAATAAATTTCCTTCCATTGAATTAGTATTCAAGAACAAGAAATCTAGAAGAAATCAATAAAAGTTCAGCAAAACCCTTATCTTCAATGAAGATTGGTGTGTTTTCTGCCTCCTACTCTCTCCACAAAAGAAAAGAAAAATTCCTCAATAGTAAAAATTGTATTTCTCAAAAATGTACTACTCACTACTAGAAATAATTGTACTACTAATCCTTCTACTGTTAACCCCCCTAAAATATGCTAGCCCTTGAGCTATTTATAGTCTACAAGAAAAGTACAAAATATTGTTAGTGTTAATCTATTTTGAATGATGACAAATTTCAGTAAAACCACAAAAGGAAACAATCCAGACTAAAAGGAAAGAAAATCAAAGCTAAAAGGATAAGTCAAAGCTGGAAATCAATCAAAGGGGCTCTTTATGGAAAACCAAATCAGATGGAGGAAATCAAGCATAAAGGATAAGTGCAAGATAGGATCTGCACATGATTATAACCAAATCTGATGGAGGAAATCAAACATGGAGGATAAAAGTTCCAGACACGATCTGTACAAATCAATCAAGGATAGGTTCAATCAATCAGGATCACAAGAGAAATCGCAATCAAGGAAAATCAAAAAAGATCTACACATTGAGAAGAATCAGCAAGCAACGAAGAATCAACAGCATGACTATCAATCAAGAAAAATCTGAACATTGGAAAAAATCAAGAAGATTAACAAATTGCCTTTCCTTAAAAGCCTTACCTTTATTCATGGAATGAGGAATCATCACTGCCTCAATCCAAGGATCAAAATCCTTGGGATGCCATCTCTTCTATATAAGGAGGCATCCGGATATCTCATGAAGTATATAAGCCTACAGCAATTCAAGTCTTCTTCAATATTCTTCATCTTTAGAAAATCATTGTAATCTTTAGTCTTTATTTCATTGTGAAAGAAAAAGAGAGAGAAAAAGAAGAAACATTAAAAAGAGATGTCTGTATCAATAGAAAAAGAAAAAACAAAAAAAAAGAGAAAAAAATATCTGAGTTTTAGTTTCAACTTCTTGTAACCTCAACTCCATTAAAGATTTGAAGAGATATCCCTTGCAACCCGAGGGGATTGGACCTAGGATTCACATTGAATCTGAATAAGTATAAAAACATCTGGTGTCGAAGTTTCTTTTTATGCATCTTAAATTCCTGCTTATTTACTTTACTATTAGTCGACTATCTGTTTCACTAGCTGACTATCCGAAGTTCAGACTTAAGCAAAAGAAAAAAGTAAAGAAATTTCAATTCAACCCCCCCCCCCTGCACTTTCAATTGGTATCAGAGCCTGGTCTCACTAATTTTCCTGTCTAACCACAGTTGAGAAAAAGATCATGACAAATCAGAATCAAACCCTTGGAGCTTTATTTCAAGAGGGAACCTCTCAAACCAGACCTCCCTATTTCAATGGAAAATATTTCTCACACTGGAAAATCAAGATGGAAACCTTCATTAAATCCTATGATGTTAAGGCTTGGAGAGTCATCAAACTTGGTGATATACCCATCCCTACTGCTAAACCTGCAAATGGAAATTAATCAACCTCTGAAGGAAGCCAAACCAATGTCATTCCTAGTCTTGAAAATTATACTGATGAACAGATGGAGATCATTTAGATAAATTCAAAGGCTAAGAATGTTAATGCAATCAGTGGTAAAAAATATGAGAAAAATTTCCAGCTGTGAAACTGCTAAAGAAATGGGAGACAAATTGGAAGTCACCTACGAAGGAACTGACAAAGTAAAAGAAACTATTGTCAGTCTCCTTGTCTATGAATATGAACTCTTCCAAATGAAAGAAGAGAATCTATTGAGAGTATGTTTGCACGACTGAGCAAGATCATTGGAGAACTAAAAGCTTTAGGAAAGGAATATGCTCCCATAGAGCACATAAGGAGAGTTCTAAGAAGTCTATCTCCTTAATGGCATGCCAAAGTTGTTGCACTTGAAAGTATGGATTTGAAGAACCTAACATATAATGAGGTTTGAGGAGATCTTATTGCCTTTGAGAAAATGCATCTTAACAAAAAGGGCAAAGAAGATGAAAAGAAGAAATCTATTGCCTTCAAAGAAACAGATGATAATCAAGATGATGAAGATGAATTCAACAAGGATGAAATTGCACTAATCACAAGATCTGTCATAGAGACATTTCGGCGCAATAGTAATCAAAGAAGAGGTAAGCCAAATAACTCTAGAAACAAACAAATTACTAACTATAATCAAAATGATGGCAGGTGCTATGATTGCGGCAAATTTGGACTCATTGCAAGTGAGTATCCTGAAACTAAGAAAAGACATCCTCAAAGTTGTGGAAGAAATAAAGTTCTTAGCAGCTGGAGTGATGAAGACACATCTGAATATGATCAAGATGACTCTGGAAATTTGTGCTTCATGGACATTGGAGAATCCAGCTAGGTAAAACCTGATTTTTCGTAGAAATTGCAATAATTTAAGAGCTCTACTGGACCAGGTCATCACAGACTTGAAAAGATCTTTTGAAAATCTTAGAACAATTCAAGATGAAAAAAGAGCTTTGGAAATTCAACTCAAAGTTTGTTCTGTTGAAAGAGACCTTTTTGATGAAGAAATTTTTGAATTAAAGAATCTCTTAAAAAATGCTCAAAGGTTTTCCAGTCCTAATAAGGGAATTAAGTCAACTGGCTCAGACTAGTCGACTCATTCTCAAAGTGAATACTATAGTTTTCCTTGATCTGATGAAATTGGTAAAAACTCTTCCTATTGTTATAGTAAATCTAGTCATTCCTATTCCAGGTGTAGATATCGTCTCTCTAAACCAACCAACTTGGTTTGGAGAGTAAAAAACAACCCTAACCAAAAAGGACTGAAAACTAATTGGGTACCTAAAAACAAGTAATCTTGTTTTGCAGGAACCCCGCGTGAAATCAAAAAGGCAAATGGTATCTTCGCAGTGGATATTCAAATCATATAACAGGCAACAAATATCTATTCAAATTCGTTGCTGAATTTAATGGTGGAAAATTTCCTTTTGGTGACAATTCAACTGGAACTGTCATGTATTGGCACTATTTCTTTTAATGAAATCTGTGAAATTACTAATGTATATATTGTGAAGGAATTAAGGTACAATTTGTTAAGTATCAGTCAACTATGTGATACTAACTTTGAAGTAAGATTTAAGAAAACTAGGTGCATCATTGAGGATGTTTCAGGAAAGACAATTCTTCGAGAAAGTAGGGACAACAATGTTTACATTTTGGACTCAGTCAAAGGATCAACTAATCATATTTGTTTGGCATCCATCTATGAAGATCCTTGGATATGGCATAAAAAACGTGGCCATGCTAGTATGAGATTAATTGAAAAGCTTGCAAGACTGGAACTAGTGATTGGACTTCCAAAGTTAGACTACACTAAGGATCGCATCTGTGACACTTGTCAAATGGGTAAGCAAACAAGGAACTCTTTTTAATCTAAAGACATTGTCTTTACTACAAAACCTCTTCATCTTCTTCACATGGATCTTTTTGGTCCAACTAGAACTGCAAGCATTAGAGGTAAGAAGTATGCTTTTGTTATTATAGATGACTCTTCTCGTTTCACTTGGGTGATGTTTTTAGCTAACAAAGATGATACTTTAAAAAAAAATTCTAGGAAAGTACAGAGAGGAAAAGGCTACTACATTACCTCTATCAAAAGTGATCATGGAGGAGAATTTAAAAGCAAGGTCTTTGAAAACTTCTGCAATGAAGAAGGATATTCACACAACTTCTCTGCCTTCGCTCTCCTCAACAAAATGGAGTAGTTGAGAGGAAAAAAACTCTTCAAAATATGGCCAGAACCATGATTTGTGAACACTCTCTTCCTCACCATTTCTGGGCAGAAGCAATAAGTATTGCGTCTCATATTCTTAACAAGTGTCTTATCAGGCCAATACTCAAGAAAAGCCCTTATGAACTTTGGAATGAAAAGAAGCCTAGCATCAGCTACTTTTATCCCTTTATCTGCAAATGTTTTGTTCACAAAAATGGTAAGGATAGTCTAAGTAAATTCGATCCTCATAGTGATAAAGGTATCTTTCTTGGTTATTCTACTGCTAGTAGAGCATATCGAACTTTTAATTAACGTATCTCAACTGTAGAAGAGTCCATATATGTTGTCTTTGATTAATCTAACCTTATTTCTGAGAAAAGATGCAGTTTTGATAATGAAGATATCACTTACCGTGATAAAACAACCTCTACAGTAGTTGCCAACAAAGATCAATTGACTACTGCTGAAAGTCAACCTGCAGCTGAAAATGTTCCAAATGAATTGAGAAGTGAGCCTGAGTATCTCAGAAAGTTTATTATTGGTGAAGTTAGTAATGGAATGAGAACAAGGGTATCTGACAAAATAAGCACTAACATAGCTCTTATATCCCAATTTGAGCCTAAAAAGATACAGGAAGCTTTGCAAGACAATGACTGGGTGAATGTAGTGAAGGAAGAACTGGATCAATTTGAAAGAAATCAAGTCTAGACCTTGGTCCTCAAACCTGAAAATGTTACTATCATTGGAACAAAATGGGTATTTAGAAACAAGTTGAATGAGGCTGGAGAAGTAACTAGGAATAAAGCAAGACTTGTCACTCAAGGTTACTCTCAACAGGAAGGAGTCAACTATGATGAAACTTTCGCTCCTGTAGCAAGGTTAGAGTCTATTCGAATTCTTCTTGCTTATGCTGCTTATAAAGGTTTAAAACTTTTTCAAATGGACGTGAAAATTGCCTTTTTAAATGGTTTTATTGAAGAAGAAGTTTTTGTAAAGCAGCATCCAGGTTTTGTAAATCCAGAGTTTTTTTATCATGTGTTTAAACTTTCAAAAGCTCTCTATGGACTCAAGCAAGCTCCCAAAGCTTGGTATGAGCGCCTAAACAAATTTTTCTTATCCCATTGTTTTTCTCGAGGAAGTATTGACACTATCTTATTTATCAAAAAATCTTCCTCAGACAATATTATTATTCAAATTTATGTTGATGACATTATTTTTGGAATTACTAACTCTGATTTGTGCAAGGACTTTGCCAACCTTATTCAAAGTGAATTCGAAATGAGTATGATGGGTGAGTTAACTTTCTTTTTGGGTCTTCAAATATTTCAAACTGGTCAAGGGATATTCATTTGCCAAAGCAAGTATGCTTTGGAACTTTTGAAAAAAATGGTTGGAGAATGCTAAATCTATTAGCACTCCCATGAGTCCTTCTTGTAACCTGGACCTTGATGCAAATTGCAAAAATTTTGATGAGTCAAAATATAGAGGTATGATCGGATCTCTACATTATCTCACTGCTAGTCGTCCTGACATCATGTTCAGTGTATTTAAGTGTGCTAGATTCCAATCTGATCCTAAAGAATCTCATTTAGCTGCTGTCAAAAGAATAATTCGGTACATATTTGGGACCACTTCCTTTGGACTATGGTATGAAAGATATCCTACATTTGATCTTCGTGGATTTTCTGATGCAGATTATGTAGGTAATAAAGTGGATCAAAAAAGAACTAGTGGATCTTGCCAATTCCTTGGAAATTGTTTGATCTCTTGGAACAACAATTATGTGTCAATTTCAACAACTGAAGCCAAATACGTTGCCATTGGTTTATGTTGCGCTCAGGTTTTGTGGATAATTCATCAATTAACTGATTTTGATATAAATGCTAAACCTGCTAAATTGTTATGTGATAATTCAAGTGCTATTTGTTTAACCAAAAATCCTGTTCATCATTCTCGAGCTAAGCACATAGATATTAAGCACTATTTTATTAGAGATTATGTTGTAAATGGAGATATTGAAATTATTTTTGTCAACACTGATAATCAATTGGCCGACATTTTTACAAAATCTCTTCTTGAAGAAAGATTTTGCAATCTTAGAAATTTGCTAAATATTATTTTCAGACCGGTATAAATTTGTTTTTGGAAAAAGGGTTGATATTATGGAATGTATGTGATTTATTTTCAGCACTTAATTGGAAATTATTAGATACATTTATTGCTACATTGATTCTGTTCCTTTTTTTTTAATATTCTGATTCTCTTTGATTACTCTGCATTAATTATGATGGACGACTTTTGAGTTTTTCCATATCTCTTTTCGTGTGTTAGTCCCTTTCCTTTCACATCCCATCGTTCAGTTTGCCGCCTTTTTTTCTTTTCAACTTCCTTCTGCCTTCTCTTCTTTTTAATCTCTTCTCTTCCTCATTGGTTTCACTCCTTCTTCTCTTCTTGTTGTACTTCATCATGCCTCCCTCGCAAGAGTTCAAGAAATAAAGGGAAGAGTATTGTTCATTCCCTTGTTCCCATAGACTCTGAAAACTCTTCCACCCCTTCGTCTCCTCCTTCTTCCAACTCTCCTCCTGTTTTCACTCTCAAACACTCTTTCCTACTCATCTGTTTAGTGATCCAAAAAAGAAGTGTAAGTTTGATTTTGAAAATTCCCTTGATGTGAAAACTGACTTTTGGTACTCCTCTAACGAAACCCTCTTCCAAACTTTGAAATCCAAAACCATTATTCATGGACACATTGTTGATCTTGATCTACTTATGACTCTTCACTATCCCATTAAGGAGTTATTCGAATTCCAAGGATGGGCTAAGATTTTTTCCTCTCCTCCAAAAGTAGTGTATGAGCCCATGGTAAGATTATTCTATGCTAATCTTCGCTACTCTAAGCTGGGTGAAGTAGAAACCCTAGTTCTTGGTAAGCATATCTTTCTCGACTGTGATATCTTGGAAGAAATTCTTGAAATACATCACTCTGGATTTTCTGACCTATCAAAAATTTATAGCCTTCTGAGTTTGATGTTACTTTTAAAGAAGCTAAAAGGGTCATTTCCTCTAACCCTTCTGGTCCCTATCCCTCTATCCTTGTCCCTAAAGATGTCTCCTTCAAAGCTCATGTTATTGCTCATATTGTTGCAACCACTCTTCTCCCAAGAGCTGGTTCTTTTTCATCTCTATCTGTTCAAGACGCCTTCTTCACCTATTGTCTCCTCTCTAAGAAAAGATTCAAACTTTCCTCCTTCATTCTCAACTATATGATAGACTCTACCATCGATCCTCCTAGTCTTCCCTATGGAATGATCATATCTCGCATCTTGGAGGCCAATTCCATTAGCCTTGCTGATATCCCTTCTATTATAGTGAAGCAATGCTACAACTCCCAGAGCCTTTGGCAGCATGGGCTATGTACACCAATGACTCATGGGTCCTAAAATCTGATACTACTGCCCCTGTATCCCCTTCAGATCCTTCTCCAACCCCTGTTCCTCCCAATCTGTTGGATGCTAAGCTTCTTGAGGAACTTCTGGCAAAAGTCTCTAGAATGGATGAAAAGTTTGAAGCCCTTCCAGTCACTGCAAATTTGACTCTGTTGTTGAATCTATTGAGAAGATTAGGGCCTCTTCCAAAGAAACCAGTACTGATGTTGCAATGATTCGACTGAAGTTGGAGCAAGTTGTCAAGGATGTTGCGAAGTTTGCTCAGAAAATTCAAATCAGTTCGGATGAACTATCTACCTCTCTGACTACCCTATTTGAAAATCTAAAAACTTTTATTATGAACACTCTGACATACTTTCTCAGTCCTCGTGGATAATTTGTCTTTTATTTTAATTTTCGCTAGGGGCTGGCTTGCCCAAACTATGGATATTTTGCTTTTATGGTCCCTTTTTGTTAATGCCAAAGGGGAAGAAGTAATTAACTATTATCTTATCTTATTCTGTCTCTCTTTTGTGGTTGCTTGTCTTGCCTGTCTGCTTGTTGTACATTGTGCTTGCCCATTCGTACTAGTCAACTAGCAGGTACCAGCTCCGGGGGAGAATGAAAGCCACTATTTAGGGGGAGTACTTCAAATAAGTGCTCCAAGCAGTCGACTATCTTCAGGGAAGTTTACTACATAATATATTTTTTTCATCATAAAAAAAGAGGAGATTGTTTGTGCTAATTTATTTTGAATGATGATAAATTCAGGAAAACAACAAAAGGAAGCAATCCGGACTAAAAGGAAAGCAAATCAAGGCTAATAAGGATAAGTCAAAGCTGGAAATCAATGAAAGGGGCTCTTTATGGAAAACCAAATCAGATGGAGGAAATCAAGCATAAAGGATATGTGCATGATAAAATCTGCACATGATTATAACCAAATCTTATGGAGGAAATCAAACATGGAGGATAAAAGTTCAAGAGAAGATCTGCACAAATCAATCAAGGATTAGTTCAATCAATCAGGATCACAAGAGAAATCGCAATCAAGAAAGATCTGCACATTGAGAAGAATCAGTAAGCAAGGAAAAATCAATAACATGACTGTCAATCAAAAAAAATTTGAACGTTGGAAAAAATCAAGAAGTTGACATATTGCCTTTCCTTAAAAGCCTTACCTTTATTCTTGGAATGAGGAATCATCACTGCCTCAATTCAAAGATCAAAATCCTTGGGATGTCATCTCTTTTATATAAGGAGGCATCTGGATATCTCATCAAGTATACAAGCCCACTGCAATTCAAGCCTTCTTCAATACTCTTAATCTTTAAAAAATCATTGTAATCTTTAGTCTTTATTTTACTGTGAATGAAAAAGAGAGAGAAAAAGAAGAAACATTGAAAAGAGAGGTTTGTATCAACGGAAAAAGAAAAAAAAGAGAAAAAGAATATTTGAGATTAGTTTCAACTTCTTGTAACCTCAACTCTATTAAAGGCTTGAAGAGATATCCCTTGCAATCCAAGGGGATTAGACCTAGGATTCATATTGATTCCAAAAAAGTATAAAATATCTGGTGTCAAAGTTTCTTTTTACACATTTTAAACTCCTGCTTATTTACTTAACTGTTAGTCAACTATCTGTTTCACTAGTTGACTATCCAAAGTTCAGACTTAAGCAAAAGAAAAAAGTGAAGAAATTTCAATTCACCCCCATCTTGCACTTTCAAATATCTTCTTCGAAATTTCAATCGACAATGTTAGTTGAGCTCACCGATCAAATCGGCGAGTCGCACAGGCATGCATAGTGCTCCTTCTATCACAGACTGCTTCTCTTGATGTGGAAGTTTGGCAAGCTTAATCGAGCTCGCCAACTTGGTTTTTGATATGCCTGTTATGCCGAAAAATGACCGGCTTAAAATTAAAATTGAAAATTATTCAAAAATCGAGAATCAATCTAAACTCAATTAATTTGAGCAAAATTAATTCTTGAAATTCGAAAAGACACAGAGTC